>JAAMPI010000240.1:0-48687 GCA_013054445.1 Cudoniella acicularis
GGAGAAATAATTAGGAGAATAATTAAAAGATTAAATAAAAGTATATCTTCATTTTTATACGGGTTCTTAGCAACCCACGGGTATGACTACCTACCGCGGGTCTACCCATAGATGGGTACCCATCGAGCAGCCTACGCATTGGTCACAGCGCGCAATTCGGGTACTCTCAGCCGGTTACTGCGTGGCATGAGTATGTCCGCACTCGAGTACAGAATCCAGCAGCTCAATTGAATTATATTTTCGCTGCGCTCGGCAATAATCGGAACGGTCACGCTGCTGCCTGGAAGGATTCACTAGTGTTGTTGGAATGTTGAAAGTTCTATCGGGTTGCTACCAACCAACGCTATCAAGGCGCAGCCCAGCTCCTTCACGAAATGGGTGGTGTTGGAAGGGTGTTAGGCCTGCGGCCTTTGGGTCGCGGTCCGTTACCCCACCTCATTACTTTCTCTTCATTACTTCCTCCTCGTTATTGTTTCTCCTCATCTTATCCATCACTATATTCGCTACATCATGGCTCTCAAAGATCTTCTCAGTTTGTGAGTTTACTCTACATCATTCGATATATTTGATCTCATGCTAATGCGCAGCGCTTGCTTTGAAGACTACTCATAGTGATGACCTTCGTCTCTTACCTCCCTCAATATCACCGCATGCTCACTTTGGACTCATCAGCCGGTCTCTCGGTCGCTAGCGTTCTCAGTACCGCGCTGGTGGCTCAAGTTCAAATAGCTACTATGTATTATCTCTTCAGATCAGCACCGCTCATGAGATATGGTATCCCGATCGCCACTCCACCTTCTACCCGCGACTGGCTCAACCTCGCCCAGATCCTAACCCAGTGGGTTTGCTCGCTATTTCTGTACGTCACACCCAAACGGCGATAGTTTTTTTGCTTGCAGACTAAACCAAAACTTCAACAGATTCGCGCTAGTCATCTTTCTGCCCACTTCAACCATCAGTCCTGCTCCCGCTGTCCGATCCAAATCGGTGGTAGTACTGCTTTGGATCTTGCACGTGCTCTTGTTCGTCCTCTCTGTGGCCGCCACAGTAGGTGACAAGGGCGACGACTTATTCTCGGTCTTCAACATCATACGCAATATCAACGCAGGCATCGTCAATCCTCTTTTCGCCCTTATAACCGCTTTCGCCTTCTTCTTCCAGGTTAAGGTTACGCCACCTGTTGGCCAGCCGAACGTTTGGAGCAACTGGACACTTGGTCTTCAATCCTTCACGTTTCTCCTTCTTGCCATCTTATGGCCGTTCAGACTGATTCTTCCTCCTAATATGTGGCAGCTCGGATCAAAGCCGGCCATACTGATGGCATGGTACCCTTGGGTGGGATGGGCTTGTGTCAATAATGCTATTCTGGCGATTGGTCAAGGCATAATGCTGTGTATCTCTATCAATAGAGAAGTTAATGGCAAGATTGGCTTTACTGATGAGCGCCAGTCTTTACTTCACTCAGAGCTCTAGATAGAAATTTGAGCAGTTTCTATATATTCTCGCTAGTGTACGGCTTTTTCTAGTCCTCGTGTCTACCTGATAGATATGACTGCACATTCTACTCACTGTGTATTTACTCCTAACAACAATCAAATATTACATTTGAATAAAAAGATCTGCCTGCAGAGATTTTCGGATGACCTGTATCCAATCTTGAATCCTCTACCACTGTAGTTCAGTAAGCACCTAAATTTGGAACAGATGCCTATGATACACGAACTGCAATAGACTATCTAGGGTAGTGAATAGTTGATTTATAGTTCTAACAGTTTAGAAATACTAAACCGTTAGAACTACAGTTTAAAAAGACTAAACTGAACTAAACTGTAAGAATCCACGAAACTAAACTAAAACCAACTGCGGAAAAATCGCCTAAACCATTGATTAACTTGCTAGTTCTACCAGTTTGATTATATAATCACAAAACGTACCTAGGTAGAGAAATCCTATATTTTTATATTTTAGTGATTTCACGGAGGTATAGCGCCGTACCTATTCGGCTATATAGCTAGAGTACCAAAAGAAACTTTTAAATACGTCTTATATAAGCTTATTTTCGGTAGAATCTAGGAAAATCTGTAAACTACTAAACTGCCTCCTAAACTAACATTTTGAATAGCTTCAACTGCTATAACTACAGTCCAAAAAGACCAAGCTGAACTAACTCCAACCCCCGAAAAGTCAAACCAAACCGAACTAACTGCCAACCAACTGACCAACTGCCAAACTATTGACTCCCCTGACCTACATCCACTCTTGAAACCTCCACCACTGCAGCCCGGTAAGCACCTAGATTTGGAACAAATGCCTATGATACGCGAACTGTGATAGACCATCTAACATGGGAAACAGCAATCCATCTGATTCTCCGCTGGATTGTTTGCTATCCCCCCTAAAATAGGACCGCAGTCTGGTCCGTCACGAGGATTCCAGCCGCCGACGGAACATTGCGCTCCTCCGCTCGGATTTGTGCTTTGCCAGTTGAGAGCTCCATAAGTAAATTGAATATAGTCGTTCTCGTGCTCTCCTGTAATGGCAATTGGATTGGGAAGCGGGCCTTGTATAGTAGCACCGTCGCCTACGTTGATGGGTTCACCCAGCCCAGGTCCCACCGCAGTATTAGCGAAATACTGGGAGGGTGTCTGGTAGATGACTTTCTTGTTGTTGTCGAGGAGGGTGATGTTTGTGTACAAGTCTTTTGACTCGTCGTCACAGCTTTCCCACTCGTCGAGATGGAAGCAACATGTGCCAACAGCATAGGCTGGGGCAACTGGCGCGGGGGTGGGTGTTGGTGAGGGCACTGGAGGAGCTTGCGAGCTTGTCACTGAATTACTGCCTGCACCGGTGTCTTGGACGTACTGCTTCAAAATTGTTTCGTAGATCGCATGATGATAGGCCAGTTGTGGATGAAATACCTTCGCGCGGCTGCCAATGGAATCTGACCAAGGATTCCACTGAGTGGTTGCATTATTGCCTGTTGAATTGAACTGGTTTTCGTCGACTTTGGACCAGAAATCGTTGAGATAGTCTGTCCAAAGCGTATTGTTTGGGTCCCAAGTGAGGGTATTAATGCTGGCCTGCTGGACACTGTTCAAGTAGTTGATGGTAGGGTCCGTTGAATCGTCGTTCTCTTTGTAGGGATAGTGCCAAAACCAGAGGTTTTGATTCTCCTGATTTGGCTCATTGTTGCCCGGCTCGCAGAAGCGGTGTCCTGGCAGCAAGGCATCTATGTCAATATACTTGACATTGCTTCCACTGTTCTGGCTTACGGCTTGCTTAATCGCAGAATTCAGTGTCAAAGTCATCAAGTTGAAGTCTTGGCGCAAATCTGTGGTCATGAGATTGTGTTCCTTGCCATCAGAGGTGGGATTCGCACTCCTTGCGAAAGTCACAGTGTCGCAACCATGGTCTGCATCGTTGAAAAATTGACCATAACCAGTCACATAAAGACGAAAGTCGGTTCCACTCGCAGCTTGGCCATATTGGGCGATCTTCTTGATCACTGAGTCGATCTTGCCCACCAACTGAGGATTTGGAACGTCGCGGTCCACATCTCCACTAATCAAAGACCATGTTAGAGCCCTCTGCTCGTCGCAAGTACGTGGTGTGAAACCCGCACTCAAAGGGTATCTAAGTCTGGCGTTAGTTTTAGATGATTGGAAAAGATATGCGTCTGTTCAACTCACGGAAAGCCCTCGATAATGCAATTGTTCAAGATGCCTGGAAAATCGATGTCATCTCCGCCAACCGTGAGTGTACCCATTTTGGGTTTACCACTGCTTGGTCTTGGATAGTATTGCCAGCTGGGTTGACCATCATTTTGATCCTCAGTATAGAACTGGAATTCTTCCACCTCTTCGGTTTTGGCCCCAGAGCAGACGACGTTGTTCAGCTTTCCTCCTGAATCAGGTAGAATTACATCTGGGTCATTTTCCATGTAATTGGGATAAGACCCGTCGTAGCGTAGGCATCGGCGTCCATCAATATAATTTCCACTACCAACACCAGAGGCATATGAGTCGCCCCAAGCAGTCCATTCGAAACCAGGCGCCCTCTCCTGAAGATTGGCCTTCTTGTCAGCATCCGCTGTGGGGTAGGCGAGGGAAGTCGCTGCAAGAAAGGATAAAGGAGCTAAGATAATCATGATACAGTAAATGAAATGATTGAAATCTGTAAGTTCGATATGAAAGAGCCAAGAAAGATGTCGTTTTGATTTTTACCTTTTACTGCCAGAGGGCCATACTTATAACAAGAGCACTCAAGAGTCGAGGCTGCAGTAGTTGAAATCCAACAGACTTCAAAATACTTACAAGGAAGCGCTTCCATTCACCGATGATTAAGAATACGCAGTGAAGGAAGGGCTATATGAGATTTGAAGGATTTGAATCGTGTGTTGTTATTTTATAAATAGTTGTCAGAAACCAACAAACTCCTTCCGGCCCGGATAGTTACCTCCTACTGTTAGGTTTCGTTTTCGGAATTCTGCCGCATATGTATATAGCCATATAAGCACGATCGGCGTACTTCTAAGTATACTGGGGGAAAAATAAGAATTAAATTAATATTATACAAGATACTACAATACCAACCCGGCGGGTATACTAGGATCTGTTGAGTTTATACTTAACCCGCTAAAATCTGCCTAGGTGATACGCAGAGGTTGGGGACCCGGATACCCATTGGTAGACCCGTATTTGGGCCCAAGTCAGTTGGTAACTGTGCCCGTTGGCTGGCTGAGTTAGACCCAGTAACAGACCCTCTTAGAGAATATTCGAATCTACCGTAGGATCTCATCGAGATGCGATTTAAGTTGCATGGGCGGTGACTTATTATTACAAAGTAGCCAGTCGGACCCCCTTATATATATACCGTGAGGCGAATATGGGTGAGACAGCGGAGATAAAGACTCCTTAATGTGTTTGCTAACACCCCATTGGCTGACTGTGTTAGTTGGTAACTGTGCCCGTTGGTAACTGCGCTAACGCAGTCAGCCAACAGGCACGGTTACCAAAAGAGAGAAAGGTCGCGACATATGATTCGAACTTACCCCTGAAAAGGTTTCAGCGTAAGCGGTGTGCATTTCCAACTTTCTATTTCCTAACCCACCCATGCACACTATCCAACACCAACCCCTCAGCCAAATTACCTCCTCGCCCAAATCCTGTTTCCCTCTCCAGATCATTTTCTCTTACTTTGTTTTCAATCACACTGTTGCACTCAATATTGCACTCAACCATGTTGCTCTTGGTCATCTCCGCGCTATGCGCCGTTACGTTAGGCAGAGCAGTCGATGCAGGTCAACAATTTCCTTTGGTGCCCGGAAGTGCAAGTGGCCCTGGAGACATACCCGGCGGTTCGATTGTCAGATTGTGTGCTGAATCGCGCGATACCGATGCCTTAGAGATCGAGCGCATTGTCAACGTACCCCAGGTACCTTATTTGTATGTCTAATCACCGATCTGGAAGTATGCTTAAGCTTCACAACTGATTAGAGTATCTAGGGATGATGTAATAGATGTTTTCATTTGGGGTGATTATTACGCCGTTTCTCAGATCGAGATAAACCATTCGTCTAATTATATATAGGCAACTTCACACGCGACATCTCGAATGACTCAACGATCGATTATCAGATCAATGTAACGGCAAACACTGGAGACTTTGGCGCGCTTAATGGCACATTTAACATCTGTGATTGCATCGATCAGATGCGCCAGCCTCCCTATTCAAAGAAACCCGAAAGAGCATGTCCTCCGAGTGAAGGACCTGTTTTCATTGACTACTCATATTGGTTTGCAGACTGGCTAGTCGCCCCTGTATGTATTTGATGACTATCCTTGAACAAGACCGATGGCTCATGACTTTTTTTTTTTAGGGACAATGGAGCATGAAATGGGATGCAAAGACGCCTGAGGGAGACAGGATCTTTTGTCTTGAAGCAGAGTGGGACCTCCAATGTCCTCCAGAACATGATGGCCCAGAGTGTCTTCGCGACGCGCGCATCCGACGTACTCAGAATCAGCTGGACACTGCAAAAGTGAATAATTGATGAGACTTGGTTGCGACTGGAGACCCACTCATATGTAAGCTTCAGTCGTCTTCTAGTGCACGGATTATATCTTCATCCAGTCCATCTTGGAAAGCTCTTCTAGCCTGTATTTAAGAGCTTCGTGCTCATCAAGGCTTTCTATTCCTTCCTTAATCAATTATGTAACTTCAGATTGAACACCAAGACTTCACATTCCAGTCTTACACTTGGTGAAGGCATTGAGTGATAGAGGTGGGTGACCTTTTAAGTTTATCTGCTATAGGGAAATAAAGTGGTCATTTTATATTCTATAATTCTTTTAAGGACTTTTATTTATTTTACCCAGATAAGCTAAAATATTCTTTTCACTTAAGTCTACTTTAGAATAAACTCGGTCTCTAAATACTCCTAGAAATCTAAACAAGAACAGTTATACTAACTAAATCAGTTAACTGCTTCTAATTTATAGATTATTATAAATAATACTAGTAATTATATTTACTAGTAGTAATTTAAATTTTTATAGTTAATAATACTAAGAGCATTTATAGACTTCTAACAGCCGGTTCTACTCCTTTACTCGCCTCGCTTATTGTGATGTGGTTCGCTTACTTGCAAGGGGGCGTCCGTCACGTGGCTTAGATCGTCGGCGGATGTCCGGAATGATGTCGGTAGCAAACCTCCGACATCCAGGATCATGGTTCTGGGGCACTTGATACGTGGCACGGGATGCCAGATAATGCCATTGATTTCTATCATCATTAGGTCTTGGCATCGGACCCCCGTCGGTAGCAGATAGCTAATAAAAAGGGGGCTTCTCTAGACCCCTCGGGGCTAGAGATTAGTTCTATACTAAATCTTTTTCCTGCTATACGTGACTTCTTTGCCTACCAACGCCTCCTCCTCACACTATTTTTATGATTTTATTTATAATTTTAATAAGTAGGTTTATTAAGATAGTTAGATAGTTCTATAGGGAGGCCTAAGGCTTCCCGCTCTTAGCTAAGCGAGCTACCCTACCACTAGAGCCTTCTAGAATGATTTCTAAATCACTTATATAGCTTCGCTTACTTAGCGTTACCTCTCTAGGCTTAGTACCCGCCTAGTCTAAACCTTATTTGGACTTTATAGCCGCTACCCTTTAGATACGATCACGTGATGATATTATTTAAAGATATTTAGAATAGAATAAGGATAACACTTGATATTATCTGAATAGAATAGAATAATGGCCGTTATTCTATTCTATTCTATTCATTTTTACACTGAACGACATCGCAATTGTTCAGAATAAACTTAACCCTTCGCGAATGAAATGATAGAGAGGCCCAACATATCGATGAGAGGTTCTTCATAATATTTGGCATGCGAAGATTATGTTCTATGAACAGTTTTGCATGGAAGGACGGCAATTCATATATCTACCAGGACGTCCAGTTGTCTGTCTCGAATACCAACTCCTCCTCATCTATTCTTGCAATCGTGTGCGATCTGATAGAGCAATTGAAGAGGTAGACGAGGATAGCCGGTCAGCCTTCTTCGATTATGCAGCCCGCGAGGAGGAAATTGAACGTCTGCAAGAGGAAGAGAACAGATATTATCTTGAGCGTACTCTCGGATTTTGAACTCGATGCCGACTGTTAGCTGTGCTCTTCGTTAGTCTCGGGTCATTCGAGGTTGCTTATAGCTACTACACGCAGGAGTTTAGATCGAGATGTGTTTTCCTGAGATTTGGGTTGATTTCGAAATTGAAACACTCTACAGAGTACCCCGAGCTAAAATCCGCGGGAGAAAATGGAATATACGTTCCGGACGGTACCCTCGAAGATTTTATTGTCTGGTTATGGTTAAGCACGTTGTTCAACCTAGTTAAAAGACGAGGACGGCAATATTTACCCACGAGAGTGTTACAGACTGGCTATGATATATGATTCCCCCTTACCTAAAGCTCCAGAAGCTTACAGTTGTCAATTTTGGACCAGCCAAATATCTCTTCTCGCCTTCAATACACGAGTCGGGTCAATACTTTCCTCAAGAGAAGAATCAGCCATGCCTCTTCAAACCTTGCTTTTTCAAACGATAATCTTTCCTCAGTCATCGGACACTTTGAATAGAATGGAATTACTGAATTGTGATGTAGCTTTTGCGTCGCTTTCTGCTGAAACCGATTTCTCTACTTTCGTAAATTTTCTACATGAAGGTAAGCGGTTTCACTCTTGTTTTGTGTTAGTGATACTCCCGAAATAAAATTAGACCAAGAGCCTAGTTTTAAGCAAGAATTGGGCAAAGAGGTAAAATAGAATTAAAAAAAATGATTATTGAACTATATTTAAGAGTTAAAGTTTAACGAGTACTACTTTTTTGATTTCATACTTAGTAAAGATAGCCAACTGTAAATAATTTTTGGGATAGCCCTCTAGTTTAACGAAAGCAATTTTGAATCAGATCGGTGATCAGGGGAACTTCACTTATTTGAATAGGGGTGGCTCGGTTGGTTCCGGGGATCTACAACATAACCCCGCTTCAAGTCAGGGGGCGACGCGCCGATTGATATCTCGCGTTTTCAACACTTCCCCCTTCATCATTCGGCCGCATATCGCGCTTGCAAGAATGTCAACAATTTGCGCAAACAGTGTTGCAGCTATCGCGATGCCCCGAGATGGAGCCGGATTTATTCCAATCGATGCGGTGTCTGCCAGCGCTGATTCTACATTTTCGAGGTTCAACGACCTGCCACTAGAGATCCGAACATTAATTTGGAAGGCAGCTATCCAACCACGCATCGTCCATCTCGAATCCTTCTTCCTCCCCATTTATTCCTGCTGTCGTGTGCGATCCGATAGAGAAGTCGATGAGCTTGACAAAAACGGAATCCCTACATTTTTTGATTATCCCGAAGAATACGACCTAACCTTAGATAAGAAGTTTGTTGAACCAAATCAGTGTGAAGGGTTTCGAACTCAATGTCCGCCGCCTTCCATTTTGTCTGTGTGCCGCGAGTCGTTTGGCATTGCATCGAAGTTCTACACCCGAGCGTTTGGCACGTTGGGAGCTCTTCCTCCGATCTGGTTCAACTTTGAATCCGATATTTTATATGTGGACTGGTGTGAAATAAGTGGGGAGACACTCCAGCCTGAAGTGGTTTCTATCTGTTCAGATGACTTGACTCAAGTTCGACATTTATTACTCGATGATACAGGATGGTATGGCCTGAGTGAATACCCCGAGGAAGACGTAGCATTTGTGATAAGCCTCTTTCCAAGTCTAGAAAGAGTGTGTCTGAACATGGTGGACCGCCCGAAATGCTCGCAGCTATTTTTCCAAGATCTGGCTTTCATGGACCCTCTCTCGCATGCGACCAAGGATTTCTGGCTTACGGCGGATGCTACGAAATACATAATGCCACAGGAAGTACTGCCGTTTATAAATTTTAGCGGACACGACAGGAGGCGAAGGCTGGACATGGAGGAGCTTGAGAGGTTAAAGGCTCGATGGACTGAAAAAGGAATGACGCCTCTCCCTGTTTTTCAAATTAAAGACAAAATTGTAACGGATCCCTATGTGAGGGCGTGGCTAATTTACGCTGAAGAGGAGGCTATACGAGTTTTCTCACAAGATGATTCAAGGGCGGCGCCGTGGGAAGAATGGGGTCAATTTAGCAGCAATACGGAAACATAGGAATCAAAACCTTCAACAATTTGCTCGGCCGTTGAAAAGGAAATCATCAAATCGCAATCTTGCAGTGTCCTCCACACATACTCTTTATTCTGACATGAATCGACGTCGATGCCCGAATCGGGACAAAAGTCTCGAAATCAGAGAAGAGCGTAACCATGCTTCTGCCTCTGATGGGTTCTCAGTTTCTCGAGACGACAATACCCCTTGCCACCATTGTTGCTGCAGCCGAACCAGGCGCAATGATATTTGATACCGTAATGGACAGACTCGATATGGCGCTGAAGATCTGCGGCGCGGGCGAAGGACTCTTGGCAACCTTCCCATGAGCAAGCGGTGCGTCGAGCCGTAGATGGAACAACTGGCCACATTAGCATGCCAAAGCTGCCATCATAGAAGGTTCCTAGATTCTGAACCATATCGCCTAGAGGAAACCCCGTAGTTGACTGGATAAACGATGCCGTCTGAAGTAAATCTTCTGCTGTGTGAGTTCCGGTGTTGCCATACTGAGGCTGGAAAGACATCCCGCCACCCGGGCCCAAACCGACATGATTGTTTTGGATGAATGTCGTTGCTTCCGTCGAACTTAGTCCCTCAGAGAAATGATTTACGCCGAAAAGAGGGCCGTTTGGGAGATTAGACTGCGCAAGACTATCCGAGCCATAAGACTCAGTCGCAAATTGCTCTCCAACATCGCTGAAATCCGCCGCGATGTTAAGAGTGGCCAAGGGATTTTGGTAAAGTTGCTGGTCCCCTTGACCAGAGCTGGGACTCAACTGAGCACCAGGCAAAACTTCTCCATGCGTGCGGAACGCAGATTCATTCACGTTTTGGTCTACGGCATCGATAGAAACATACGCCGGTGCATCGACGGATTGCGTAGTCGACCATGCTGGACCCTTTTCGCTAAAAGTTCCCACCTCGGGCAACGATGATGTCGAATGATAGATGTTGCAGGCAACGCAAGTATAATCCGGAAGACCATTTGTGAGCTCCAGGCAGTCGTACCCAAGTGAATGAACTCCAGTGTCGATGATCCTAACGTCGCTGGTTGTTGATTCTGTGTCTGGAGCTGCAGGTTGAATGCTAGTCATGTGACTGGTCATGTGACTCTGGTCTGCTGACCACTGTTCACCGAGCCTTGGCGATAACGATGGTAACGCCCTCCGATTATGCGAGGTGAATCTGAAAGGCCCACCACGTTAGTGTTTTTTTTTTTTTACTTACCGGACCATGTGACCACCACATTGTGCGTGGGGGAATGGACCAATAGGATTTCCGGTGGCCTGAATAGGCGGGGCCGAGGGCGAGGGCGAGGGCGGTGGCTGCATAATGCTGATGCTGCTTTTGGTGCTGTTGGACCGAATTTTGGCAGGGGATGGACTGCTGCGGATGAGTTGATCCAACGAAAGGCACAGGAAGTTTTGGCATCTCAAGGAGGGAGGGCCGACTACTTGTAAATGTCCATTCGACTCCCTCGTGCCGCTTTTGACACAGCCGCAGATATGACCCTCAAAGTGTCCGCGGGCAGCACAGCAGCTTTAATAAATTCGGACCCGTCACGAACACTCAATTCCTGGAACATGAGCATCAAAGGGATGAAAAGCCAGCCATGATAGAATCGACATCGAATTCAAGCAACTCAAGTTCAAATGTAGTTGCGCCAATTGGGGAACGCGACGCTGATCTTACATATATGTGGATGCCTATGTCCTGCGACAGCACTATTGAAGCACCGTCCTCAAATCCTGGTTTTACCTCTACAACTCCTCTGAAAGACAATCAACAACACCAAAATCCTTTATTATCGACAAGCTTCCCAAGTGCAATACCTACTCCACCATTTCAATTGTCCTGTGTTTTTTTGTCAGAATATTCTGAAGAGCCTTGCAACAAGAGATTCAACCGCCAATGCGACCTTAAGTATGTCATTGATCTTTCCCCCCTCGAGTATACTGACAACCAAATAAGCCGTCACTTGAAATCTCACACTCGTCCATACAAATGCCACCAATGCGATCTGCAATTCTCTTCTCCAAAGGATCGAAATCGTCACTTTGATACTGGACATCGCGATGAGAAAGAGAGGGTATATTATTGCTGCACTGAAAGGAAATGTATGAGCGCAATGGTGAGCTGGACTGTCGACGGTACGCTTGTTCCAGAGCTATTTACGAGGGTAGACAACTGGCAAGCACATCTCAAACGAAAGCATGGTCGAAGAACTCGAGAAATACGAGCAATCCATGCAAAGGGGATTCCAACTGTGTTTTGGGAAGGTGATGGCAAGTGTGTATATGGACCATTGGCGAAGTCAAATCCGCGTGCTCGGAAACCTCACGACACCGAGAGCACCTCTGCAACACCGACGTCCAGCATCGAAAACGACGCTGTCTAAAGAGATACGACCATGGAAAACGAGCTCTGAAAGATTGAAGAGACTTAGGAGCAAATGAATAGTCAAACTTTGTTTCCAAATTCTATGCTTCGGAAAGTTGCAAAATTATAATGGCAGTAGCCTAAAGGTATTCATTATGGGTATTATATTTTTGACTTTCATTGTCCGAGTACGTTCTCAATCCCAGCCTTTCCAGTAATCAATTCGCATGCACATGATCTCCTCCCCTATTTTTAGACAACAGGGAAAGCAGCTTGAATGATTGTGTTTGTGTATACTCCAGTTCGTCTCAGTTATCCACTCACAAAACTTTGGTTGATTGTACTCATTCATAGTAGCCATCCGCTCCTGACTATAATCATTATTTAATCGATTTGACTATAGCAATCCACGGAAGTCATGATTCACGCCATTCTCCTTTTTTTTTTTGTTTGCATAAAAGCAAGGCTCCTCTATCCAAATTCCGAAATATTCTCTTCAGAACTCGGGATTCCCGCACACATCTCAACACTTTTTCTAATAGTCGTTGTATCAATCAAAACAACCTTCAACACTAACAACCATGTCTTCCGACACAAAGCCTATCACTCCTACGCAAGAGGAGGCTCCTAAAATCTTCTCCGAGCGCATTCCCAGTCTCACGAAGCTTACCGTTAGCTCCATGGAACAGAGCATCCACCCTGAGTCTTCTTTGAGTCTGAGCCCTCATGACGATCATCCCTTTGCGCCTTTCAACTCTCCTATTGCCCCTGAGGCTCTGGATACCGTGGAGTCACTTGACGAAGCTCTTATTCAGAAAGACGAGTCCTCAGTTGAGAAGCCGGAACCGTTGGTCACCAAGTACATTCCATCTCAGGGTACGAGAACCAAGGCTCTTGCTCTTCAGTTTGAAAAGCTAACATATATTAGTTCTTGCTAAGATCGAAGAGTTCTATCGACTCCGTGAGGAAGAGGGCAAATGTGCAAACTTCATTTTACATCTGACTTTAGAAAAGGCCGGCGAGATTTTATTTGATGTGGTCCTCCAGAAGCCGGAGCCTGAGCAAGAACACTACAAAACCTTCGAAGAACCCGAGAAACTCAAACGTATCGAATGCATCGCCTCATCTGGAACTGGAGAGGAAGAGAAAACCGTTTCTACGACCCCACCATCTATTCAAGAGCGTCGTCCTAAAATGACCGAAATAATTGGTAGCGATACGGTTTACAGTGTTACTTCGCTCAAGAATCGGGATTTTCATGCTTCGGTGAGGCGTAGACGCTTTTTAGAGCAGGGCGGGAAGCATGAGGAGGGTTGCATTTTTGAGGGCTTGCGAAGTTTACGACTGGACTTCAAAAACAGGTAAGGGTTTAGGTACTGGATTGTGGTTCTAGAAGATAGATACTAGATAGACTGTGATGGCAAGTACGAGCATTGGTGTTTTACCATCGTGATTAAGGATTCGGAGGTGTTTCTCACGTGACCCTTCCATTTTCCACACTCCAAAAGAAAAGCTCGATAGGGATTTGGTATTTCCTCAAAAGAAACAAGTCATAATATAAGTCATACTCTCTTCTATTGTGGCCACTTATTTAGTATTTTTAATTTGTGGTTATTTAATTGTTTTTAAGTGTTCACTTAGGTTCCCTTCGACCGTTTCCTGGTCCGCGCGCTCCGAAATCACTTAGATGGCGGGCAAATTTTCAAGCACCTTAGCATAGCTCTCTTTGCAGTTGTTGAGCTTTTGAAATTGACCTTTTGTGTGGTAGAAGGGCTTACCGGGTAAGTGGGTAGGCTTCACGCGATCGACCAACTTTCAAGGTGTAAGAGCCGAAGATTCGCAGATGCACCTTCCATAAATTGATTTTTTAAGAGTAACAAGTTAATAATCAAAGGATTTAAAATAATTATTAAGCAACGATGTATTCACCTCCAGATCCTAGAAGTAGGTAACATTTCGAAGTGTTTAGGCGCTATCCTTTGAATAGTTTCTCGGCTTGTGCGACAAAGTCACTCATAACACTTCGAAAACTCTTTTGCGCTAAAAGGTAGCGTTCTCAAAAGATCACGATCTTGTATTTAATATTACAGTCTGTAGCTCTATGACTTGGAAAATCTAGAACCTAGGCTTGCCATTGCTTCGTGTATGCAGCAACATTTTCAACAACTGGATGCTTAATCCCTTATTTCCTAGCTCGCGAGGATATAATGCTTACATAGAGTAACTCCGAGAGCTTGCTCCCCTTCGCAGGGAAGAGTTATAAGAATTATAAGCCACATTCCCAAACATCCTCACCCATAAGCACCCATCAAAGTCCTTACAACGACTAGGCAATCGATACTCCTTTTCCGTATTCTCAGGCATATCTCTTGTATTCGTAGCGAAACATTCAACCACAGTATTCTTCAGGTTCTTCTTGAATGTGTTCCAGTAGCTTTCTTTGCCGTTGAAAGGTTCATTGAACTCTAAGAAGACCGTAAGGTATTAACGGCTGAAGACTCGTGAAGAGAGAGTGGGAGAAAGATTCGGGCGTAGGTGAGGGGATACTTACTTTTCCGTGGTATCAACGACAATGCTTTAGTTCTTTCTGCTTTGGTGAGCGGTGGTGCAGGATTTTCGATGGGAGGTAACTCAGCGTCGTCGGCAAATTCGTAAAAGCTTAGCCAGAGAGTCATGTCTGGATGCGGATCATCGGCATGGATCTGAAGGTAGACTCTCTGAAGGTTCTCAAGTACTACATTTGTCATCAGTAACAAAGTCGCCTAGCTTGCCAGCTCACTGAAATTGAGAGAGGAAAAAAAGGAAATCTAGAGAGTTTCCGTACTATCTAAAGGGATATCATTCACGTATGACTTAGCACACTTTTTGCATTCCTCCATAGGAACTATCCTGGTGTAAACAGGATAAACAAAACGTGGATCTCCACTATTTTCCTGGAACCATTCTTCGATATCATAGAGAACTGCACCTTAACTGTCAGCTTTTGACTGAAAGCTTTCAAAGTGATAGATGGGAAAATGGTACCATCGTCTGGAACACTGGTGCAATCTAGTCCCCGTTCATCAGGTTGCTGAACCGTGAACAATGTGCTATAATATTCTTCTCCAGGTGGATTACTGATTATAACACCTAGAAAGACATCTGCACACAAACTATCTTCTGCCCAACGACGATAGAACTCCTCGACTTAAGCAAGCATTGCCGATATCAGTATCCCAAAAGCTCCAAAAAGGGGGTTAATTTTCTTACCGTTCATCTGGCACCTCAGGGCCGGGACAGCGTCTATTTAGATGCTCTTTAAGTCTAGCCATTTTCTTTCCGTAGTTGGGATCAGACTCGTGCTCTACGGAAAGTATCTCGGTCGAATGTGTGCAATTGTTATACGGCTCTCCCGTCTCCTGCGCATCGGAATTCGGTTCGCAAGATGGACAGCCAAGTTCTTTCACACGGCCTGTGATTTCGCAAGCGGGATATTCCGGATCGTAATATATTGGGTCACTAACTTCTCCTAACAATTGGAGAAAAAACTCCCTGACTGCGTAAAAGTGTCAGTGGAAACTTGCCGTATTTGAATTTTGAAGGGGAAAACTTACGCCTCTTGAGAACTTCATAGGAATCAGGGGAGTCTGGTTCGGAAAGAAAGGCAGAGCCACCCATGTAGACTCCATAATCAGTGTAGCATTTTGTGATAATCTAGAATTCGGTGTTGAGTCCAGCAGCACGATGTTTCTCGTAGGAAGCGTCGAGTGTTAGAACAATTACTGCTATTAGCTTTTCCGACATTAAGGGTTAAGATTAAGAGGGAAACTAACACCCTGATTTTTTCTTTTTGTTGCTCTTGAATGGTGATGATAAGCTTTCGGAAACTTGCTCAGAGACCTCAGGTGCCTCGGGGTTAGCTTGAGGTGCTTCCTCAGTAGGAAGTATCGTATCGTGGTTTGAAGACATAATTGTTGAGAATGGTGATGAATTCTTTGTGTAGTGTAAGTAGAAGTGTCGTGGAATGTTCAATTGCTGAAAAAAAAAACCTCTTCGCCACGAAAGGGATGCTTGTATAAGTAAACAATTACAAAGAGCGATGTGAATCACTCACCTTGTTGAATAATAACTCAATTAGACTTGTATAATACCACCCGTGAATTTATTTGATAGTGAATATAACTATTTTCTGATTCTGCACATACATAGAGGGTCATACACCTTGTCAGTTGTCTTTTAAGCGATGTCGTTTTAACAGATTTTTAAATATTAAAATAACAAGAAAGAAATAATCCTTCTAACAAAGATAGATAGATATAATACACATAGAAAAATTCCTATATTTAATTACTATACTCTACCTCGTGCAGAGTCTAGTTAACTTTTGAAGTGTTTCTCCATCCAAGTACATGATTCACAGACTTGCAGCACACAGACCATCTAATCAGACCAACACGAAATCGATATAACACACTCAAATACTCTTCCATTATTTACTTATCTATATCAACCATAAGCTTTCCTACTTAGAAATTTCAAAAGTACTTGAGAAAAAAAAAGAAACAGATTAGGAAGCCGGGTGCGTATGAGAATCCTCCGGGTACGGGTAGGGCCAATTGTCCTGAGTATCCTATACCCAGCTTGGCTCTGCCAGGTAAGGGTAATCTATTACCCCACTGATCTTGACACCGTAACTAGGTAGCCGGGTTCCTAATACTGTAAAAATATTGCCTAATATTTCAGTGTCAAAAGGTTTTCCGTAATACTATCTCCTTTTTAAGCTTTACTCGGACTACTCCTAAATTCTTGAAGCTTAATTTTCCACACTTGAAAAGCAGTTTATTGACGTTAAACTTCTCAAAGATTTACTTCAAATCCACTAACCAAGTCTTTTTTCTATCTTTCACTTTTTTTAAACAATTACTTTTATTAAAGTATTTTTTCTCCCTTCAAATTACTCGATTACTTCTAATTATCTTCACCACCACTCAAAATCCCTTCTCTCACCTTTCTATCTTCCTCCTACCACCTTCCACACCCCAATTCCTCTCTCCCAATCCCAATCCCAACCACAACCACAACCACAACCACAACCCCTTCCCTATACTAACTACACAACCACTAATCAACAAATCAACCAGCCAATTACAGCTTATTCCTACATTTACACGAACCTCTCACTATTTCACTTTTTCACACCAGATAAAATATACACAAACCTCATTAACTCATAATACATTTATTTCATTAACTACCCCTTTCCCCTTCTCCTCTTCTAAAAACAATACTCCTCAACATACAACCCAATCCCCTGCGCCCCCGTTCCTTTATGAACAGCCCTCTCATCACTCAAACTCGCAACACTGTTCCTAACCGTCGCCACAAGAGATTTCCCACCACAAACCGCAACGCTAGTTTCTCCTCCCGTTATTTCAACAGTTTTGCGGATGAGATCTCTTATTTGAGGACGTGTATATGAGTAGATGATTTGGGTGTTGGGTTTTGAGGTGGAGGTAGAGGTGGGGGCGGGGTTGGAGCAGCAGCAGCTGGAAGATGGCTCGTCATCGAGGCGGGAGGATTTCGTGCTCATGCTTGATTTGGAAATCACTATGGCGTCGAGATCTTTCTTTTCGCTGAGTGTGGATTTTTCGCCTTCCAAGATCTGGTCTTGATTTTGGTTTTGCGCACCACAGCAACACTCACTATCCCCAACTTCTGTCTTCTCACTCTCGTGCAAAGAGTCGGCTCCCCCCTCTTCGCTCGTAATGGCGATCTCAACAGTAAGATCTATTGCTCGAGATTCTGCTTTCGCCAGAGCAGCATTCAACCTTTTCACGTAGAAATTTATGTGCGATTTATTGCGCACGACGAGTAGGAAGCTGATTCGTTGCGTGCAAACCGTTCGTCGGGTGGAAAGTACGCTTTCCAGAATAGGGAGCGTGAAAGAAGCACCGGTGGAGGCGGAAATTAGGATGAGCGATTCGTAGGCTGACCAAGTTGGGGGCACGCCGTAGGGACCTGTGATGAAACCTGTTAGAGTGTAGTGCTTTTGTTCCTGTGTTTTCATGGCGAGGCGGTGGATGCGTTTTGAGAAGCCGGATTGAGCGCGAATGGCTAGTTGGACTTCGTTGCAGTGGCATTGGTCTGGTGCCATGAAGGGGTTGGCGATGGTGAAGGGGTGTGATTCGAGGGGTCCTAGGTAGGGGATCCAGAGGTATAAGTGTTGGCCTGGCGTCCAGGAGAAGTGGACATCTTTGATTGTGACTACAGTGATTTCATCGCATGTTGCTTCGAGCTCGATTTGGTGGCCGATTCTCTTGGTGCCGTTGCATTGTTGTTTGGTTTGGAAGCGGATGTTTCTGAACAATAACATGCCCCATCGAAAAACGCGGTCGAAAGAGAGCGCGGCGATCGCGAACCAGATGTTGTATTGAGCGTAATCCGGGACGTGGACGTAAAGGAGGTATAAGAACACAGCGGCTGATACTATGTGTTGGAGTACGAAGAATTCATACCAAAGGCGTCGTAGTGGAAAAAATGAAGAGACGACAGTCCACAAGAGGACTCCCCAGGCTCCTAGGCCATATTTTACCATCGGCATCATACCAAGCTCGAGCGCAATGAAGTCTGCTCTGAGCCACTCGGTCCAGAAAAAGAATCCGTGAACAGTAACAGTGACAAGCAAGGTGCGAGAAACCCAGCGATGTAACCAGTTAAGCCTTTCATGAGAACTGCCAATAATGAAACCGATTACATTCGATTTTGAGGCAAGCAGGTACACCAAGGGAACTTGGGTCACTGAGATCCAAGCGTTCCTGAAGCCGATTCTTTCCCAGTAGTAGGCATCGAAGACAACGGCCTGCGAAGTCATCAAGCAGGCGACGACGGCCCAGTAGCAAGCTATGATCAGGACTTTTCCGAGTGGGAGAGGAGTCAACCCAGAGAGCCATCCAGATCCACCAGGATGAAGTTGCGGATAGCTCATCTCGCGCGTGATAGCAGTCGCTGTCGCATAAACCTGCATCGGGAAATTGGTGACCTTTGTTGGGTACGAGGTTGATTTCTTTGTCTTGACAAGCCTCAACCTACGTCGAAAATTCCATGTCAGAAATACATCCGAGGTAGTGAAGTGATATGAAGACATTTCTTACCTCGCCCAGTTCTGATAAAAGTCCAACCCTCTCAGAAGAAGCATGAAGCCAATAACGGCCGCAATGATATACCAAAACCCTTGTGCCAGCACTTGGTTGTAGTCTCTGAACATTCCATCCGAACTCATGTCCATCCCCGACCCCGACATACCGCTCATGAGCATATCCATGTTTGCACAATAATCGAAAAGAAAGAATTTAAAAGTTCTTAAAAGTTCAGCGTGGCACGCTGCTCCGCATGGCGCCAACAATCGGATAATCGTATGCTGGCGTAGTCAAGATTGTTGCAAGTGATCTGGTGGGTGGAGGAGGTGGTGCTGGTAGTAATAATGGCGATGATGGTGATTCTGATGTGAGGGCGGGAAATGTTGCAAACTAGTGTAGCGATATGATTCTGACGAGAAGGGAAGGGATTAAGAATTAGACTGAGGTGGAATGGAGGGGCAGTGGGGGCACCTGGGTGGGAAGCTAGGCTGATGAGATCAGAGGAACGAGGTATTTCTGAGCACGACGAGGACTCGAGGGGTAGGATATCACCTGCTCTTCATGGGTCCTCACTGCTGGAAGCAAGGCTAGTGGACTGCCCTTGAGCATGGGTATTAGCTTCAGCATTCGTGCCGTACTGTCCGTAGTGATTCCCGAATCTCTTATTTGAGCGCTTTTGCGGCAGTTTTTTGGTTGCTTGCCGCGTTCCAGCTTGGCGTAAAAACGCAGATATAAGATAGTGACTGGCCCCTTCACTAAGAATTGGTCATTGCTACCAACGCCGTCTTATGGACTCTGGACCCCAGGAACTTGAATATGCGGCAACTTGAGCGAGAATGAGAGCAATGAGGGGGAATGCGAGCGTCTTGAAGAAAGCGCCGTTGCAAGCGAGGAAAATGAAAATTGACGTTGTTGACCCCCTGTTCGCCAGCCACAATGTGCGCAATCCCCCTCAAAAAGGGGCCGGACGCAGCCGAGCCCAGTAAACACTCACCAAAAAGTCAACATCACCCAATCATAACTTTAGCACGCTCTTCAACAGCCGGCGCATGTCCTGACTGATGTCTTTCATTGATTAAGTGCCAAGTCTTCCAGGACCCAACAGGGCGGGCCCCCCGGATGAACTTCAAGCTCATCCGATAACGAGTGACACAAAGCTTGTGAACGCTGGGCAAGGCTTGTTTGGGTGACATGAGATAGCTTGCTGTAGAACTCGGGGTCCTAGGGCAGGGGCCAGGAAGTGGATTTCACTACGAACACCCTCTCTCTTCTACCCATTCCATGTGGGTGGATAAGAATCATGTGGCTTGCATCTCTTGGAGCTTGGATTCTCCGGATCTTTTTTGCAAAATTAACTTTGACATCTTTTCCTTCCTCCTCCCTTCTCGCCAACAGACACAATCACCCATACCCACACGCATACATACGCCAGAAAAGAATTCAAGATGATTCAACCTTTAGCAAGACTCTCATGTTTGATTGCAGTTCTCGTCACCCAGTGCAGCGCACGTCAGTACATGCAACTACATTATATCATTCATAGCATTCTAACTTGCAACAGACTTTTACCTGAATTATCCAACAACCATTGGTTTCGATGACAGCTTGGAAGGAGATTTCCCTTGTGGAAGCTTCACACCTGATTTCACGAAAGACAACATCACCAGCTATCATGTTGGCGGCGACACCCTCGCGCTGGTAAGATTGTCAAACTATGGAAGAAGTAGCACTCTAACTTGTTTAAACAGACCTCCATCCATCCTCAAGCAACCTGGCTCTTCCGTGCAACCTTGGACCTCACTGCCCAATCCAACTATACCAATCTCCGTCCTGCTATTCAACAAACCGGTCTCGGTGACTTCTGTGAGACTAACATCAATGTTCCTGCCAGCTGGGCCGGATCCAAAGGTATTATTAATATTGTTCAGGATGCGCCGGACGGAATTCTTTACCAGGTATGCCTCAAACAATCAACATTACCTGCAGTGCTGACATAAATTCCAGTGTGCCGCTGTCACCTTTGTCACCGGTGTTGCTACCAGCATTCCTTCCTCTTGTGACAATGTGAGTACTAATAATTCTTCACCATTGTTTGTTCATTAAAAACTAACACTTGGGTAAGGTGACTGGACTCTCAGCTGCCTACACAGCGGATCCCTTGCTATCTGCTCTTGGACCGTCCGCAACTGCCACGGGTAGCACCACCGGTACTAGCGCAACTGCATCTTCAACCGCCAAGTCATCCTCAAACTCGATGCACGCATACAGCAGTGGATTTGGCCCGGCTGTTTGGGCCTTTGTCGTTGGATCAGCCACCTTCATCGCATGTCTTTTGTAATAAATTTGGGGTCTTGGGAACCTGGCGGGTGGGAGATAGCAAAACAAAGAAACTGCTTGACGCATTGTTCTTTGGAGACTCAAAGTAATCGGGCAATTTGGAAGACGAATACTTGAGAAACTAGTTTCTTCCTTTAACCATGCATTCAATGCAGAAAATAATTTTACCTGAAATATTTTCAAATGACGTTGACTGAAAGTAAATTTATAAAGCTCTGATCGCCAGTAACCTGGATTCCACCCATTATCAAATTTTCAAATACAGATGTCCCACCCGAACCAGGAACCTGTTCGCAGCTGAAAATTGTGAAAGGGTATCCCACCACATGCACGAGGGACACTAACTGGAAGAAATCCCACGAGGAAATGGGTAACCATGTCATGTGCGGATGCAGGTGGAGGTGCATTTGCATTTTGATAGACACACCTCAACCCTGTCCCCGCCCAATATCTACAAGCCCAACCTCCCACCTCCCAATAAAAATCAACAAAGGGACCGTTATGCCTCCACGGTCTCAGGCCACGAGGAACAAGCTCTGTGATTCAGAAACGGCCGCAAATCTGCTCTCAATTTCCCTGCAGCCTGCACTGCAGTGGTCCCTGGGTTCACCTCGCAGCCTCGTCTAAAAGCCTCGGGCTAGTAGGACAGCAATCGCAATTTGGAAATCTTCGAACCCTTCTTTCTCTCGATCTTTACATCTTTTGAAATCAATACTGAATCGCCGTCGTCAATCAGATCGATCTTTCTAGTTCCCAATTCACCATTATTCCTGCCAATTGAACCAACAACAACAGCAGCAACAATGCGCCCCTCCATAGCAATGAAGCTCCTCACTACTCTCTTTCTCACCATTTCCACCGCCCATGCCGCCTCCTCAACTTCATCTTCTCCGGGCAACAGCACCAGCTCCCCATCTCCCACAGCCTCAGCAGCAGCCAGCACCTCAGTTGACAATTCCCCACCATACAGCATCACCGCGCTCCCAGCAGTCAAATCCCAAACCTCGTGCGTTTTCAACTGCCTCATCCCAATTGGCCTCGCCGACTCTTCTGGATGCGACGACGTGACCGAGAACTGCGCTTGTCTTTCTGCTCCCTCGGACGTCCTCGAATTCTTCACCAATTGCATCGCCACTGTCTGCCAAACTAATACCGCCGCATTCGTTTCTACTGCTACTAGCTTGTATGAGAGTTATTGCAATTCGGTTTATGGCAGTGTTACATTTTCGGAGGCGTTTGCGGAGGAGTCTTCGGCGGCTGCTATGAGTAAGTACCTTTATTTTTGGGCGCTGCGTTGGAAGTTTAGACCTGGAGTCTGGGCGTAAATTAAATCTGTTGCAAGAAATACTAATTCGGGAATATCACAGGTTCAACTATGGTTATGGCAAACACCACTTCTTCCAGCAGCGCAGCCGCGACCGCAAAGGCCAACTCCTCAACTTCCGCAACCGCATCAACCACTGCGAAAAGCGATGGTAACGTTTGGGCGCCTTCGGTGTAAGTTTCCCTCCCCTCCTTCCCAGCAATCTTCCAAAGTTAAATTTCTAACAAAATATCTTCCGATATAGACTCATAGGAACTTTCGCCCTCGGCAGTCTCGTGTTCATGGTTGTGCTGTAAGAAGGAATGTAGGTCATTTGCACGCAGGCATGCTTTGGAAATAAACAAATCAGAGAAGGATATAATATAGTGCAAAAACGAATGGTTCCCGAGTTTTCTGACCCTATGTGCATATATCTGGGTTGGAGATTTTGAAATTCGGTTGTACAGAACAAAGGATGGAGGTTGTTTTTGCGGCTGGTAGGCAAGGCAGCCCCGCCACGTGACACTGAGACACATCATTTTTCTTGATGCCTCCTTTCCTACTTTCTTCCTAAACATTTTCTCGTTTTTTCTTCTCCTTTCTTTATTTCGAAATCATCGTCGTTTACTCCCTCAATCTTCTACATTTCAAGAGAACACCCAGCCCGCACATTTCACCCCACCAAACACTTCAAAATATCTCCTCTCCCACGAGTCTGGCACCAAAAGTCTGTGCTTTGTTGGGCATTTACTACTAAATTTAAAGATCAAAAGTATCTTTGCCTCTTATAACCCCCGAATACTATATTCTATACTATAATTATTCCTAGTTATTTTATAACATTTAAGTAATCGCGATAACTTTAGTTTTCTAGAGCCTTAAGGCGGGGTCTCGAGGCCTGGAAATCGCTTAAACATGCCCTGTAACATGCAGACTTTTGATACCAGGCTCGCTATTCCAAGTTCCTTTCCCATCTCCGTTTTCTAACATCCACCCAAGTAAACAAGGGTTTTTTCTCAAAGCCCACGTATGCCCCTTTTTTAAGCGAGGCCCATCTGTTCGCATCCGCAATCGATACATAGTTTGTCTGCGCTCAGATATTTATTTGTGATTATCATGATAATCGTTTCTTGCACCTCGTGTTTCGACGAAGTAAGAAGATGAGTTTTGCAACTCATTTTTTAGTGCTGCGCGCTGCCCCTTTTTTTAAACGAGGCGTCTTACTGCCTCCTCCTTTCCTCACCACATACTTTCACTTAATCGACAACCCCTCACAAGCCAAGCCTTTATCACTAAATTCCAAAAAAACGCTATTTTATTAAGCGCATATAGCCGATAGAATCTTTCAGGGGATGTAAGACATAACCCCGTGCAGGACGGTTAGATCAGTTAGCTTCGAAGTGAGGCGAAGGAAAGAAGAAACACTTCAAAAGAATTAAATAACTATAAATGATCTTTCTTTAAATTTAACTATACAATTAAAAGAGTTTAGTAAAATGCGAACTATTCGAGACTTTCAGCATAGCTAAGTTGGAAGGCGATGAAAGCTCGAAGTGTTTTCGCAGATAATCACGTGAAGAATCAGCTTGCCGAGCGAATTTGATTTTGGACAACAGGGAAGCAGCTATCATCTCACGACAGACAAAGTTCAAAGGAAATTTTCAAGTAATAAATTCGCAACTGCTACCAGCACCGCAATCCACACTTGAGCAAAGCATGAAATGAATTCAGACACCTGAGCCCCAAAAAGGAACTATCCACTCGACCCCCAACACAAATCCTTAAACCGCAAACAAACAGTATACGCCATCCATCCAAATTCCTAAGCGCAATCGCCTAGCTCACAGGCGCAACAGCCGTTGGGTCATTAACAGGCGTCTCAGCCTCAACCTCAGTCGGCGGTCCCCCTGGTGGTCCCCCTGGTGGTCCCCCTGGCGGTCCCCCCGGCGGCCCACCAGCGCCACCACCACCTCCAGGCGGCCTTCCTCCTCCTCCAGGTGGTCTCCCCCCACCAGGTCTAGGCTGTCCTCCCCCTCCCGGTGGCCTTCCTCCACCCGGCCTCGGTTGTCCTCCACCGTCCTGGTGGTCTTCCTCCTCCAGGTCTGGGCTGTCCGCCTCCTCCTCCAGGTGGTCTACCTCCACCTGGCGGCCCTCCAGGTGGACCGCCAGGAGGTCCCCCTGCTCCACCGCCGGGTGGCCCACCTGGAGGCCCTCCTGCACCTCCACCAGGTGGTCCACCTGGAGGTCCACCGGGAGGTCCACCGGGAGGTCCACCGCCACCACCCGGGAATCCTCCACCGCCGCCAGGTGGGGGCCCGCCTTGACGCTCATCGATGAGTGGGAGAGTTGGCGCGGATCCGAGTGTGCCTGGGATTTCGGAGAGGGGGGCGGTGCTCACTAGCATTCTGTGATTTTTTTGTTAGCAAGTGGTGTTTAAGAGTAGGAGGTGAGGGATTGGATTGGACTAGGTGCTTACCCCGCGAGGAGGGCTGCGACTAAGAGGGCTTTGAAACCCATTTTGAGCAATTTCCACAGTCTGTGTTGTCTTTGAAGATTGGGTTGGAGATCAAGTGAATGCTCGACCTGCTCTGTAAGAAGTTCAGAACGGAGGCCGGAGGCAGTATTTATAGATAATCCTGTCCGGACATGGATATTATGATATTCTAATAGTGAGAGCGGCGGTCCTGGGACGGACGAGCGGGTTTCCAACTGAAAGATTCGGAGAATCCCCGCAGAGAGAATAAATGAAGAATTTCATCTTGGACTTTCTGCTTCTTAGCCTGACATTAAAACACCTGTTGGATAAATTTATGGAGGGGGTTCTAGAAGGTAAAGGCTACTCAAGCTTCTCGCGGCAGATCTATAAATCTAGGGAAATGCGAGATGGAATTGCCACGAGAACGCGAAGAACAAATAAAGAAGCCTTGGCAGGACAAGGGAATCTATGTAAATTTTTGGAACGATAGATTACATTTTTGTTTGTGGTTATGCTATAAGTTTATCCGATTCGAAATAACTTTTCGGCAGTTAGTGGAATTCAAGGGTTAATTAGACTGTTTTGATTGAATGTAAAAGAATATTATGATTTTGGAAACCGCTTAACATAAGGAATGTGTTGATGTAGTTATGGTCAATAACAGAAGAATTTTTGGGTATTAACTTGAGTTCTGATCTCCAAAAAAGGAGCCAAGAATACATCTACGCATAAATTCACTTAGCCGCAATAACCCATTGACTTAGACAATTCCAAGGTTCCGACATACCAGGAGTATTAGTTTTCACGAACTTGACCTGGCTCAACTCTGGGTATAAGATATCAGGTGCTGAGCGCATAAAATGGAAGTGATGTCGGCGACTTGACGGCAAGTTTTTTGGGTCCTATTTGCCATTCATGGGTTAAATATAAATCCATGCAACTAGCAGCACTGACCATAACATTCATTTAGTCAAGCCAATCACGAATAACAATAGCGTAAAAGAAACAATCAAAAGGGGTAAAATAAGCATTCCTCATTCACAGGCGCATGGGACCTGCAAAGCACGTGTATTCCAAGATCAATCTATAAAGCTCGGCAGCGGCAGTTCTTGGTAACGGCAGATCGACCAAAACCAATATAGAAGATCTACAACCCTGCAGATCTGTGTAACTGTAACTGCGGTTGCAGCGGTTATATTGGGGAAAATGCGGGGACCCCGCAAAATTAAGCGCGATCTTTACGGCATATTGAGGACGTTATTTTGAGGTGATCGCACGTGATTATATTTTGTTTCTATAGGAGGAGAGGGGTGCTGAAGATTAGAATCGCATTTGATGTTCTTTACCCACTTATTAGGCTATTGAGGATGGAGTAAAGAGAGAATTGCGTGAGCATCGTGTGGATGAGGAGAAAAGGGCCGTGACGGAATTTGAGCATGAAATGAGAGGACAGCTTGTAGAATTCATCTGTCATTAATCCGTGTCATGTTGTAGGAGTTTTCAGTTTTCAAGGGCAACCCTCGACGAAAACCACATCATATCGGTGAGCTTGAGAGGACGAAGCATTCTTCGTTTCCTCACCACAGCCAACTCAGCTCGCTCATCGAGAAAGCCTTTGCGACAAATATGCCAGGAACACCTAGAAATAACAGGGAGAAAAGATTATTCCGACGTCTTTAAATCTAGATAGACATGAAGATTTCCGGCTCTGCCTCAAACCCGTTTTATCCCCCACCTACGCATCGATCTGAAAACAAACAATTTACCCACTCTCACCTTCTATCTGTTTCCTTTACTGATGTCAAAACAGCCTTTCGATCAATCCAGGCCAAGCGATGCGATGCGATCGTTTCAGTTTCGTCGTGGAAATTCGGGCGAAACAAACGATTCTCAACGTCCCGTTTCAAAACATCGCCTACAAGCAATAGCACAGACACACATCCAAAGTATCTCGGAAGACACAGACCACTTGATTGCCAACACTCTGTCAAGAATCAGTAATCGTCCACAATCTCGAAGCTTCAGCTGACAAATTTATCGGTTGAACAACGGGCATAAACCTCGAATCAGATTCCTCGCAAGACAGAACTTCAGCTCTGTCAATGAGGCTCTGATGATTGGTGGCGTCGGCAAGTTGGATATTTGGAATGGTGGCGTACCGGTAAGGCATTTAATGCTATGCTATGCGATGGCGATGTCTATTTCTGAATGCTGAGGCTCGAGACATGCAAGACTATAGTAGACTTCCGGATTGCCGATGGTTGGGTGGACGGGAATTCATACAAATACACATAAACTCTGCCATGGCGCCATTCATTTGAATTTCCTCTCGCAGAAGAAGATTTGTTCGTGTATTATTCGTTTTTCTTTTTGAAAAGTGACAGTCCAAGATGTATTTCAATACTATTTCGCTCCTTGCTATGTTAGCCTCCGGGTTCTTATTTCACCTTACCTTTGCGCAGGATATTATAGAAGGTACGTCATACCTCCCCGTCACCCCGAAGCATTCTCCATCATGCTCCTTCCGTGAAAGGGCTCCATCCTAACAAGAAAACCCAGAAAACGCCAGCGACCCTAAACTCTCTAAATCATCTGCCACAAAACCAGAAACAACACTCACCGGCCTCTTCGTCGCCAGCGCCACGCTTGGCTCCTCATCAACCACCTCGCAGAAAATAATCACCATTGTCGTCGGCTCCCCTACTTTAAACAAATCGCTTGTTTTTACACCTAATGAAGTCTCGGCTGCGCCGGGGGATATATTCCAGTTTCAATTTTCGCAGATAAATCATACGTCGTTCCGTTGTTGAAGATTTCGTGGAGTGTGAGCTAATATGGAGAGGGATAATAGATACAGTAACTCAATCCACTTTCGCGGAGCCATGTCAACCTATTCAGAATTTCGAGGCAACAGCGGCGGGTGTCAATTCGGGTTTCGTGCCTGTTACCAACACGAGTGCAAGTGAAGTGCAGACATTTAATGTCCCGGGCAATGATACAAAGCCGATGTGGATTTATTGCGCCCAAGGCCCACATTGTCAGTTAGGAATGGTGATGTCTGTCAATGCGTACGTTTCATTCTCTCACATTTTCAATTTGATATGTTCTTGAGAGAGCACGGCATAGACCATGACTGCCAAATCCAGGCAGGATGGAAAAAAGTCTGTTTGGAACTTACAGCACTTTGAAGCTCGAGTTTTGTAAGAGACAAGATAATCTGACATATTTCAACAAACCAACAACAGGCAACGAAACACTCGCAGCCTATAAAGTAGCCGCCGCAAAAGCCAAAGCCAACATCCCCACTACATCGTTCAAAGGAGGCGCAATGGGTACGATCCCAGCAGCACAGGCGGCACGCCCTCCAGCGTAAACGCGACGAAGCCATTTTGTCTTTTGATGGAGAATTTGTGAAAGGATTGCTGGCGATTCAGCGTGCGAGTTTAATGTTTGTGATAGGTTGAAGGCGTAATGGGATGAGTGTGGGGTTGGAGAGGAGTTTTGATTTTTTGGGGGCCGAAAAACTAGGTTGTGATATCAACATCATACACAGTAGTATATCTAGAATTGAACGTCTCCTAGACTGGACTGCGGAACAAGATCGGAGCCAAACAATTGGGCACTCTTGAGCCTTGAGATATTGGCGCGCGCGAAGCCGTGACGAGCAGAATATGACGAAGCTGAAAGCATTTTTTACATATCAGAGTCTGGCAGTTAAAGAGAAACCCACATGCGAGTCTTTGAATGTAATTAGTTTAAGATCCAACCCATTAAATCACAGCGCTCCTTCAACGAGCCCCCGTTTCCCGCTTCTAACCAGAAAATCTCAAACAGTATTCGACCTTGCCAATCGCCTCCTACACCACGACCTAGGAAAAGCGAGTCTAAACTTAGGCGAGAGGAAAGGCCAAGGAAGAAGTAGCTTATTGAGTCGGAGTTGAAGTGCATAAAACTTCTGAGCGTTCGGAGAATTGAAGAGAATGTATAGTGTTGACGAGTGTCGACTAATGCGATGAAAAGTGAGCCTTCGGAGGCCTGGGGCGTTATATTCTCATAGCTAAAGTCCTCACCATCTACTTCTCACCGCTAATTGTCTTCCCCTTACTAACAACCCCATAATCTCACACTCTACCTCTTTCCCTAATTCGACCCACCCCAAGCAACAGTCTGCTTACTACCACAAGGACCCGACGATCCGGGGTCCTCGTTCACGAACCTCTCCTTCTCGCGCCGAGAATCGCCGTAAAGCCCAGCACCCAGGGCCTGTCGTTCGGCTTGTATCAACTGGGGTTTGTTCTCGAAGCCTGTCTGCGCTGCGGGTTGGGAGGAGGAGGAAGCGTTCTGGCCTTGGTTGCTGAAGCCGTTGTTGGTGGCAGGGTCTGCGGTTAAGTAGGAGTTGTTGCTATTGTTGGAGGAGGAGGAGGAGCAGTTGCTGCTAGTGGAGAAGGCATTGGAAGACATCTTGGTGGTTTGGGGTTTGTATTTAGGTGTTTTGGCTTGTGAAAATGATTGTCAGTATCAAAACGTCTCCTTAATTAGGTTTTTGACTTACTGTTTTGTTGTACAGAGTTGTAGATTTGCAACAGAGACAATCTCGAGGCTACTGTGATTGAAGAATGCAAGCGACGCTCGACTTATTTATCGAGTTGCGGCTTCTAACTAATGGGATCTCTTAAGTCTGTCTGCGTAAAGATTTTTCTATCATGCTCGTGTGCGTAGTTGTTATAAAAAAAGAAAAAGAGAAAGTACGTCCATTTGTAGAAAATAAGGAGTTTAAACCCCCGCGCCTCCCCCAATCCCCTATTCAAGAGAGCAACAATTATAGCCAATTGAATGACAATAGCCCTTTAATAGATGCTTTATGGTCAACATATTTCTCTAGCAACAAAGCTTAGTCGATTCAAAAAAATGTGTTCCTATATTATGACTTTTTAACTAGTGTGCTTTGACAGCAGCACAAGGCAGGAGCGAGAATTTTGCTTTGTAGCCTTGCGCTCGAGAATTGTGCACTAGAAAAAGGGGCCCAGCGAGCTGCGGACTGAGATGTTGAAATGTGTGCCTGGCAGCCTGAGGCTGCTATAGCACCCAGCACATGTTTCAGGCACGTCTCACTTGTAGTCCAGATATGTGGTCCGACGCCCTTATCCCTTCGTCTGGTGAGACATAGTCCAACTAGCGGCCGCATTGATTATCCCCAGATTTAGCGAATAAATACAAGATTCCCCCAATCACCCTCTTCGCATCCATGCGGCCGCTAGTTGGACTATGTCTCACCAGACGAAGGGATAGTTTATCTCGAGACAGTTGACAATATACTTGATTTACCTTATTTGAGCCCTCCGGACGATCTCTGTGTTCCTATTGCTTGTGTTGATGATACCACTCATCCGACCAGCTGGAGTCGACCAATTCCAATATGAGACTTGAGTTGTGGAATCCACGTGACAAGGTCGACGAAAGGGGTTCGCATGAGACTAGAGAGTGGGTGATAAGGTATAGATATCTAGGCTAGGTAGCCTCTAATAGCTTTATAAATGAAAAGATATCGCAATAGAAGCGTGATACACTTAAGCAAAATTAGACGAAAACAGAGAAACCTGAGTATTGCGGGGGTCCTACGGAGAAGGGGTAGGGCACGTAACCGACACACCATGTAGCCAACGATGATGGACTTCATTTGACGGCAGTGAGAGGATCTCGGGGAGCAAAAGCCGAAACTACTGCAATGGTGATCATGTCTTCTGTGAGATCCGGGGACCCGAGGATAAGGTTCTGAGGCGTCCTGCAGGGATGAACTTTCATTGACAGGTGGGCCCGAGGGAACGGATCGTGGAGATTGCTAGGGTTATTAGGGTTGGACGTGGGGTAAGATGGTGTGTTGCTATTGTTGGGGATGGGGTGACCTTGGGGGTTTTCTTTTGGAGGAAGAAGGTTTATTTGATTGGTGGATACAGGATGAAGCCTCTGAGCCTCAAAAGACGGAGTATTACTGTGTATATATGTTTGAGTCATAGAAGAACTAGATTGTGATTTTGGATCTCTGTCCCGCTTCGAATTTTGGGAATAATTGAGAGGGCGGGGGAGGGAGCTTCTCCCTAACAAGCAATGGATAGAATTTTCAGATACAGAGCTGAGTGCATTCAATGGGCAGTTTTCTGTCTAGTCTTGCAAAGCTTTATGACCTCATCAAAATAGAGCGATATTGTTTTCAGAATGAATTGCGAATTGATTCATAGATGGTTGTAAATGTAATGTTGAAAAACAGTCAATGAACTGAAAGGGAACGCGCTAAGCAACATTTCTCCGGTTGCCTTCAGAGGCTCAAAGCAATCAATCCATCGGACTCTCGGCCTTCGCCCTTAACCAAACGTCCGAAAACTGTCCTCTCGAGTTTCAACGAAATGCAACGACAGCTTTGCCATGAAGCGAAATCTCAACCGTTATTCAACAACAGACGAGGTCCGCGAGCAGTACCGGACTCATTTTCAGGGTCCACCACGTGGGGTGACACAAATAGCGTACTCGGGTAGTTTGCAAAATAGTAAATATGATGCGTTTAGTGGGTTTTCTCCATAATTCCAAGCAGTCCGGCATCCGGAAAAGGAATATTAACTAGGCTATGACTCCGGAAGCAGCTACTCCTAACCCTATGAATTATGTCCTCGCATCGCATCGCATGAATTAGGTTAGCAACTCTTAACTAGACAACGGAGACTTGCGTTTGGACTCTGTGGAGTCGGACTTGCGGATGGGAACACCCGAGGCGGACCTCCGGTTGATGGGGAACCTCGCAAGCCACGACAGCCACTGATTGGTCGAGCAACCCAAACCACTCCTGAAACAACATCGCCAAGTCCGCATCATTGAGTTGAAGTCAATTCATCCTCAGCAGAAGCCGAAGCCCGAATCCTGAGATGGGAATGGCTTAAGCTGCGATGGAAAATTGGCCAGTATATAACAATTCATTTCGTCCTGTCTATCCCTTCTCTTCAGCAACAATCACTCACTCATCAACATCAACAACAAGGGTCAATCCATTCATTCTTGAAATCTCCACATTCCAAAAATACAAACAGTCAAAATGGTTGCTTCAAACGGAACAGAAAATGGTGCTGCTGCTCCCCGCGGTGTTGCAGAAGTCAGTGGACCTCTGGGAATCGAGTCGGCCAGCCTCAAGGGAAAGGTTGCTTTGGTGACAGGATCAGGTAAAAATTCGAAATTCTTTCTTCAATTCGAGGTTCTAATAAATATGAAAAGGACGAGGAATTGGCCGCGAAATGGCATTGGAGCTCGGAAGAAGAGGTGCAAAGGTTGTTGTCAACTATGCCAATAGCTCCGAGGCTGCCGATGAGGTCGTTGCCCAGATCAAGAAATCAGGAAGTGACGCAATTGCCATCATGGCCAACGTCTCAGTCGTCAAGGAAATCGTCTCGCTGTTTGACCAAGCCGTTGCTCACTTCGGGGAATTGAACATTGTCTGCTCGAACTCTGGTGTTGTTTCCTTCGGCCACATTGGAGATGTCGAGGAGGAGGAGTATGACCGTGTCATGAACATCAACACTCGTGGTCAATTCTTCGTTGCCCGAGAGGCCTACAGACATCTTTCCGTTGGAGGTCGTCTGATCATGATGGGAAGCATCACCGGTCAGGCCAAAGGTGTACCTAAGCACACCTTGTACTCTGGCAGCAAGGGTGCCATTGAAACTTTCGTCCGATGCATGGCGATTGGTAAGTGGCTTTGGATTTATTAAAGTATCCACCAAACTAACCGAATCATGTAGATATGGGTGACAAGAAGATCACTGTCAATTGTGTCGCTCCTGGTGGAATCAAGACCGACATGTACCACAAGGTGTGCAGAGAGTACATTCCAAACGGCGAGAACTTGAATGACGAGCAAGTTGATGAGGTGAGTCGCTTGGAAGAATGATTTGAGATTTGCAGAGCTAACTGTTTCGTAGTATGCCGCAACTTGGAGTCCACTGCACCGCGTTGGCTTGCCAATCGATGTGGCTCGTGTTGTTTGCTTCCTTGCAAGCCAAGATGGCGAATGGATTAATGGAAAGGTTTTGGGAATTGATGGCGCTGCTTGCATGTAGATCAAGCTACTTTTTTTTTGTACGAATAATTGCGATACCTAGAGGGAATTATAACAGGTCGTTTTATTTTGATCAATGAGATTCTCAAATCAGGTGTTTGTGTTCTCAATCGTGAAACTGCTGAAGAATGGTTGCTGGAAATTTCTTGTGATTTTGTTGACTCGCGTCATGTATTCATCCGCAGAAAGGGTTTTCTGAAATTGTCCTGACTATACATTTATGGCGAGGGTAGGTGTGTGACTGCTGACAGGGTATCGATTCCTTATCAACATCCTCTCCTCATTCTCAGCCCATTGGCGTTCCAGTAGTCTTCTCGCACAATCGTTAGTCTTGGAAGCCTGTACCCCGTATCTTTAAGACTCTCAAACGCTTCAACGAGACATTTCCTCCTATAAAGGCGGGCAAAGTCTGGGTGATCACCTGGTGGCTCCTCAATAGGTTTGTCTCGGGGAAGCAAAGTTTCAACAGCTAGAACATTATCCTCGGATCCCACGATGAGAAATATTTCTTCAAAGCTAGCAATATCCTTCACGAGCATGGGGAAGCGATAAGGCGATATATATCGCTCCCAAATAGCAAAGCTGCGAACTTTGTGCGTCTTGGTGCAACGAGCCACGGACTGAATCAGCGTAATTGGTTCGGATTCGTACCAGTGTTCAGCAATGTACAAAGTATCGTGAAAGCAGTTGAAGTAGAAATGCGATACCAGAAATTCATGACGGATCAACGCATACGACTTGAGAGTTTGTTGTCGCGATTCGTGGTTGACAGCAAGCAGGTTTAGAGGAGGCGATCGGCAGCAGATCGTGGGCCATTCTTCGGGACTGGGATCTCTGCGACCGTAGCGCATGGCGTCAACGCGAAAGGGGAGGATCCGGTCGGGTTGTGCATCTTCCCAGATTTGAAGCCGAAGTTCTTTAGGGAGGCGGGCAAAGCAGGTAAGCCCTGATGTTGTTTGTTTGCTGCTCATTGCGATGCATGTTGTTAGCAAAAAGTGGCTCTCCGAAAAAATTGCAGCCAGTATTTGAGCCCCAATTACTCAGCCGTCACATGACTAATTCAATACGTCATTTTCCAGTTTTCTATAAACAATTTTTATAAGCTAGTTTAGATTGTAAAGTGCTAAAACCGTGGATGGAATTATAGAAAATAAAAATTGTCGTTCACTACGGTCATGCCTCACTAGGTAAAAAAGAAGGGAAACAAACGTCTTACAGGGAAAGCGACCCTTAGGAGTCGGTAATGAATTATCTGTGACTATGAATATAAATCTAAGCGTCTTAAAATAAATATGAATCCGAATTTGAAGGCTTCAAAATTCATGAATTGATGAATATATTTATGGTTTCTTACAAGTACATTTTCTAATAAAAAGAGAGCTATTCTCATCCTACCTCGTGGATAATTCGTTTAAATAGAGGACCTGCGAGGGAATTTTAGAGGCTAGAGGTATTGATATTAAGGATATAATTATTTGTGATAATATATAAAGTTATGATTAGTGAGTTATGCTGAGACACTATCCTTTTTATACCAGAATATCACGTGTACTCAGGGTTGCGATTAGTGTACCCGTATTTGTGTACACTGGCCGTAAAGTGGTGGGATAAGCTATTACGGCACTAAACTGAGGTAAGTGGTGTAATTTTTCATAAGTACGGAGGTAATGGGTGCAAAAGCAAGTACGGGCATCTCACTGGCCGTATACTACTTGTACAAAATAGGGGTAAACGCCACAAACAAGGGGTGAGACAGGTGTAAAAGTCACAAATAAGGAGTAAAAAGGCAAATTTTAGTAAATTTAGTATAATTATACACTGACAGTAAGATAGTACTATACGGAACGCCAAGTAATACATGCTCTAACTATCGGTATTATACGGCGTACGTATTTATAGGCCGAATATCAGCCACAGTATTACTGGCGTACACTAATCGCAACCTTGCGTGTATTGTTACATAGGGTTTAGCCCGCAAACTATGGACATATTTATGAATAACTGAATATCGTGAATTTGAATATGAATATGAATATGAATCTGCTCGAATTTTCCATGCATGAATATATCCATTACAGACGCCGAGCGATCCTCGCCTCAAGCTCATTCCGCCCTGACTGGGAGGACTAGCATTCGCTACAAGGTTTGAAAATATAGCAAATTTTTGATATAGAAAAGTATTTCCAAAGTACGATACGTACGTATATAATCTAGAAACAATCATGGCCGGGTGATACGCGCCTCATACCGTGAAATACGGCGGCTCTGCAGCCACAACCTGTCCGCCTAACTCCTTCCTCCTGAGCGTAAAATGTGTGTATGTATATGGATAACCGCTTCCGTCCAAGTGATCTGTGAGAGCACTCTTGACTGGTGTCAAGCCCTCTAATATTTCCCAGCTTCGTGCCTCAATTGACTCTTTTTTCTTGACAAAATGATCATATCCGTATACTCCCAACCAGAGAATCTCCATATTACGGTTTCTCTCTCTGTACATGGAACGAAATTTCTCCATCAAATTGGGGAGATCCATCGTAAGCCATGTCACCTCGGGTGATAAATCTCCGGGTTCGGGTTCATTTCCAGGAATAATTCATAAATGTAACAACAGCTTGATTGTGACTTTTCGACTGCCTTTTGAACGGCTCAGAACTTTAATTACCGTCTCGACTACAGGATGGATGTCCTCGACCGGCCCTTCCGATGTCGAGTCAGGTGTACGATGCAAGTGAGGGTTGCGCTGTCGGATTGGATTTGCAAAGTATTTTCGGTCTCCCTTCCATTGTGGTGCGTGATAATAGTCATAGTCGTACCGTGAGCCGTCACGATTTTGGTGCACAAGTCTCGGCGCGTTTAAACTTATCTCGATCTGAGGAGATATCCGCAATTCCGTTCCCCAATACTTTCAAGCCAGTGCAACACATTTGCCCACGTGTAATCACCCATGAAACAAAAAGAGTTCTTGATGTAGAAAATCATGGCTACCTCCCTCCTTATGACACTGTTGCATCGGAATAAATTTGATGCTAAACGCTGTACTCCCAGGACATTGGTGATGTAGTCTTCGAGAACGATGCGAGAACGGTTTCCGCGACTGGATTGCCACTCCATAAATTCTCTTAGTGGCATACCCCACTAAGCTATGATGGGGGAGTGCTTAACGAGCGCGAACTCATAGATTGAGTCACGAATTTCTCGTGAAAGCAAGAGGAGAGATATCTCGCGCGGTGTTGAAAGCGTATGGCCTTCTTTGTCGTTTTCGGTATCCGGTTTGGGCATTGTGGAGTATTCGGGCTTGATTATTGACATCTCCTAGAAGCAAGAGCTATGATGAAAAGAAACAAGGCGAGGTGCGTTTAGGCAGCAGGAATGGCGTGTTGGTTGTTGGTTTGAAAGTCGGCCAATAACACTTGCTTAAAATCTGCTGTGGACCGAATTATGCAAGTCAATACTGTCATTCGAGCCTGCCTAGAAAACAAAAGAATTTGAGATCATTTCTTCTAGGAGTATCAGTTGCGAAGATAGGCGTCCACCCATTCCCTCGAACCATTAAGCCACGAATACGGCGAAGGCTCATCAGCCATTATGACCCCGATAATCTCTTTCCTCCTCAACGTAAAGAACGCCTCCAAATAGGGAATCCCATTTTCTGCCCAATCACATTTCTCTTTTCCCACAGCGTCCACAATTTCCCATCCCTTCTCCTCAACCTTTCTTGTCTCGGCATCGAATGCAACTATTGACTCATTCCCCTTCCAGATCACTTCGATGGGACGACTCTTCGGAACTCCAGAGATTGAAAATGAACAGAACCTCTCGGTCAAGTTCGGAAGATCCATGCTAAGCCAATTGGCATAAGGATGTTGTTCGTCGGTTGTGAGCTGGAGACCTGGGAGTGTTTGATTGCTGAGATGCATGCTCACAAGTACACTCGACTCATCACCAGTCCCTAGGAGTCGAAAGAACGACTCTACCGCGGGATTGATATTTTTCACTACGCCATCGACAGCTTTATCTGACAGGATTAGATGTATATTGCGTTCAAAGATCGGCTCCCGGCGGTTGTATTCCTGCCACCCATCTTCTAGCAGAACGATTCGTGTGCCGTCGAGCTGCTGCCATACATGTGGAGGTTTTCTGAAATTCATTTCGATTCTTGCCAAACAATTTCGATTGCTTGGTCCGATATTTTCCAGCCACTTTGTGGCGTCCTCCCAGGTGTAATCACCGACGAAGAGGAAGCTGTTTTTGCGATAAAAGATGATGGCGGCTTCTTTTGCAATCTGGCCGTTGCTACAGATGAGATTTCGCGCAAGCAGCTGAACCGGAAGACTGTTGAGTTTGTAGTCCTCGATTGCGACACAATCATTGCCGTAGACATGGCGTTGCCAGCACTCTAGCTGACTCAAAGATGTGATGGGCCCGCACCATGCAATTACGGGCGATGGGGACGTTACGGCATAAGAATATATTGCATTGCGAATTTCTCGTGGGAACTTGAAAAGCATGGTGTATGGGACGGTGTGTGTGGTTGAGTGAGCGATGGAGTGTGTGTTTGTATGTGGGAGATGTTTCTTGTTCGAGGTAGAAGTTGGTAGTCAGATAATCTTTAGTACCACTTGCTCGCTTCTATAGGCTCTCCACTTTTCAGGCTACAGCTTCCTTCAGGGGTGAGGGGGTTAGGGTTCAGCCCCAGAATTTCTCGTTGCTTTCAAATAAAACTCATGTTGTATTTAGTTTCTTGGTATCAAATTTGTAGCATGCAAACTGACTGCGAAACAAGAAACAATAGTCTTCAAATGACTCCTTTAGCTAGCGCTTTATAATAAGTGAGTATGCCGCGGCTTCATCGCTAAGCCACAGCACTAAGCGCCTGTATTCCAGGGTGCGACAGTGGTGTGACACTGATATCACCTCGCTCAAGAACAATACTCATTTTTGAGAGGGTTGATACGAAAAGTTTGTTTGTCAGCTAGCAATTTCTTATATATTTATATATATATATAATTAACTTTTAAGAGGCGCGTGATATCGTATCTGTATTTTGAGCTACCGCACGTAAAAATAAAATATTGCGCGTTCTACCCCGCTTGTTGTCGATGCATTTTAGTGGAAGGTCGCTATTTTATAGTGTGAGTGGTCCTGTAAATTAGCGGTGGCCCGCCACAATGCAGCGGTGAAATCTGTTATTAAATTCGACCCCACAGCACGTATTATTCCAAAGTCGTTTCGAGGCTTAATAGAGTGTTAAAGACTGTAGAAATAAACAACCTAACAAGCTAGAAGAACATGTTATTTTTGAATAACGTAGACTGATATTGATTTAGGGGCATGTGTATTTAGCGAATCTAGAAAGAATGGCTCAAAGGAGGGATACGGAGCTACGATTGGACCACAAATGGCGGTGAGATGGCAGAACCTCTCCTCAATTTTTCAAACACCAGAAATTCTGTTCCATCTTCGCTTCTACCTTTAAACCAAAAACTCGATTGCGTCTCCAACCCCCACGCTTATTGCCAGTGCTCGAAGACACCATGGCAACGATACCTCCGGAATGGCTGTCAAGTACATACAAGCGGTACAAAACCGATACAAACACATTCACATCGTGGCTCACAGAATCAGCCATTGACCTCGACTACCAACTAATGCCCCCGGATTCGGTATTCCTGAATCGAAGTCTGGCAAAGCCAAGAACAAAGCAGCCTCTACCATCAAAGTGACGGTGGCACAACTTCTGGACCAAGCGACATATCTCGCCGAGCATCTCCAGACTCGTGTCCCGCGTGAAATTGCCAGCGCAGCAAGTGTGCGCTGGAAGCGCGAAGCAAATGTCGCGACTGGTATAAAACCACATTTGCCGGAACGAACGTGTCTGCCCACAGCACACTTGAAGAAGAAAACCAAGGGCACGGGTACTTCATCGGGGTGCTGGTCGATGTATTGGACACCCTGAAGCCCAAATTTGAGGCACCAGGGCAGCCGGAACTTCCACAGGAATCTCAACCATCGAAGTCGAAGCCTAAACCAAACGTTTTCGAGCTCTTGGAAGTGGAAAATTGTGTCGATATTAACGATGTGGGGCTTGCAGATTTAACACTGCATCGTCCAAACCCCACCAAAAAGACAACTCGGTCGAAGAGGAAGTCCGGCCCAGAAGCGGGATGAAATTTTAAAGCATATTGCACCTTCATGGACTCTAATGATGTCAGAGGCCATGTAAAAAAGCTGTGGATAGGATATCGCATTGGCAGTGTGGATTTGATAACAGCCTCAATGGTCACCGACGTTGCGTTTCACGCCCTCGAAACCATTGAACGCGAGACTTTGTTTCCCATGATGAATAAGTTAACAATGAGTTCGGTTGCTATTGCGGCAGCATTCTATGAAGTTTGTTCTGTGCGAGATTTTGCGGATCCGGACTGCGATGGCAAGCCTGGACCCGTGTGGAATGCACAGTGGCTTTGTTTGAGTATGAAACCGCAGATCGATCTATGGACCACAGCGGAATATCCGATGTCAAAGGTCCCTAGCTATGCTTATGGAACGTATGACCCGTCTAAAGATCGAACGGTGATGCCGGATTGAGAGAAGTATTGCGAAGATTGCACAATACTGGTGCATATGCTTCCCGATATTGCAATAATGGAGAGGATGGAAGGATTTGGATATGGTCTGTTATTTCGTGACAAGATCACAATAATGGTGGCAGGTCTGGGCAGAGAGGCAAAAGAGTCAGTTGATACCCAATATTTATAGTTGTATTTTGGTGTTCAAATACTCCTGGATATACACTTGACACTTCGAGTCAACATAGCCCGGCCGTGCAAGCAAATGTGAGTTGTGGCCAAACTGTCCCGGGCCATTACGATGAACCACGGAAAATTCTTTAATATACCACCCATCAAAGCTCTCGAGCGCGAAAGGTGGAGTGCCGAAGACGAAGACGACCTGAGATCTCTATCATATGTACTGAACGATGCGGAAGGAGATTGTCTTGGGAGGCTGAAGCGCCTAGCTTTCCAAAGGAGTGGCGCCGACATAAATGAGCTTGAGATCATTCCGGATACACCCTTTTCACAGAATCCAGTACTTTGCGGTGTCAACTGTTTGGGAATATATCTAACGTTACAGAAGGAAAGTGTAAGATCTGCAGACCTCTGGTGGTCAATAATGCCTATGGCGCATTTATATAACGGCTTAAAATAAAACAAGTACTTGTCGATTTCCTAGCCACGGATGGAAAAACTGATCGACATCCATACTCCGGAGTATATCTTTCACGGTGGAAGGCCGGCCGATCTTCTTTCATGTCACTCAAAGCCCGGCTTAGCAAAGGTCTTGCTGCCGATATGTCTATCCCCAATGCAAGATCAAAAGCAGTAGCCAGAACCGGGCCAAGGCGAGCATTTGCAAAGAATTTAAGCCCCATTTCCCTTCTTTTGCGCAAACACATCCATTCGCAGCCTGAAGGGAACAATGCAGACCTCATCATTTCTTTAAATTAGTTATTCAGTGCCAAGACAACAAGACAGGGGAGGGAAGTAGGCAAACAGACGGGGCCCCTGGAGTTGCTCGAATTTGTTGAAAGAAATCTTTCAAAGGACTTGGCGGGAATCAAATTCGATTACCGGGCCTCGAACGATAAATGCATCAAGATTCTGCGCCTTCTCTACGCGGAATTTGTGGGATTTTTCAGGGAAACCTTTGATGGCTATAAGAAAAGCGAGGCGGAATCACTTATTCACGTCGCTGAAGATATACTGATGCTAGGTGCAACCGGTCTCAAATATGGCGGTGAAAATGTAGTAAGAAGATTCCTTCAGAGGGCTGCAAATATTTTGAAGTATGCGATTGGGAAGAAATGAGCAGCTAGTACGTTCCAAATTTCATGAAGTCTTGACAGCTGGTACGGGTTATAAATCAACTCGCCTAGAGCATCCTTGTTCAGTTCTATAGCCATCACAAGCCTTGAGAATATTATTACTCTACGCTGCATATACATTACCCTGACAGAGTCGGTTCATGCTTACAAGCTAAGCAATTGCATATAATTTAAGGGCAGAAACCCAAGAATGACATGAACGGGGGATACAAATGGCGGAAATTACACGAGCATGTGGGATTGTTATGAGTGTTCAATTCGGTTTTATTGGGTTCCAATATATAGTTTATATAAAACTAGGCTGAGGCCTGTACTTGGCCAATATAGCACTGGGCAACCTTCCACGCTTTCAGCTTTCACTATTATGACTATGGCACGATTAGGCATGGACTAATTGAAGATGGGATAAGTTACATACCTTGATAGCCGACTCCAAATAGATCTGTTAAGGCTTACGAGCTCGTAAGTTCGACTCTAATGCGCTTTCCATCTATAACACGACCATCCAGATCCCGAACCGCATCCTCAGCGTCCGCCGCAGTGCCCATAGTCACAAACGCAGAGCCATGGCTAGATATACTGCTCACATGAACGACGTGCCCAAATCTACCAAATAATTCCTTTAGCGTACTCGCAGAGATTTGGTGGGCCAAATTGCCGATATAGAGACGCTCCCCGGAGCGGGTGTTGATCTGGCTTATAGGAGCGGCGAGTGTGAGGGGTGTGAGGAGATATAGGGCACTGGTGATGGTGGTAGCGATGCGCATAGTGTGAAGAGTATTGATGTACTAAATAAGTCGAAGAATTATATTGAGTGAGGTCTGCTAAACTACAAAGACAGCAAATAGTTTTATACACTAAGTAAGAGATGATTACCAATACCAGGAGCTTAGTAAGGAGCAATAGTCTCTAAGAATAGCCACTCTAATTTATCCTAGATCTTATTCCTAATCCTTTGTTGCTATTTTATTCGTAAATCCTAATCCGGCAAATCCTACTGGAACGCCAGCCACTTTCGAAGTAAAAATAGAAGTAAAGGACTCTAATAGATTTTACTTCGCGAAAATATCCCGCCAGAAGTCAACTTTCCACTACGTCAAAAATCCGTCGGAATATTCATTATATTATGCGTATTAGTGAAAACCCTATTCGCAGCCGAAACAATAGAGACGGCTGAAGGCCGACGATTAGTCGCTCAAAAGACTTCATAATCATTAACTAATCACAAAATATAAATATTATCTGAATAAATATAAAAAAGGAATATAAAATATAGACAATTAAATTTATCCCCCAATGATTATTTACTGTCGTACCGTGCTTGTTCTTTGAGGCGTTCTAGGTGAAGGATGAGTAGGGGTTGTTCAATAGCAGGGCATAGGGGCTCGTCGCTGTAAATTAGCGATGAAGCCCCCGACCATAATTTAGCGACGTGCCCCTGATTTTTACACCTCTGAAAAAAGACACAGGTGAATAATTGTGTAATTGACAATAACTAGGTTTGCGTAGACAAAATCACTTACCAAATATCTTCTAATACTATTTTACTCAAAATGCAATTTCTGTAGTGTGTAAAATGATTGCGACGCTTGGGCGCTACCGCACCCCAAGTTTCAGGGACTTACAAGCTGAAATTTAGCGACTGTCCACTAAACCAGGGGCTTGAGCACTGTAATTTTCGCTAGTTGGCGCTCAGCAATGTCAACCTCTCTGGTCTTTCCCACCACTGACTCTGATTGACGACTAGTTGGTATAAAAAGTTCTTGTCGTTTCTTCTTTTCTGGGCATCTAATGATCTTGAGTTTTTTCAAAATGCCGATCACGTTATCCCGGTAGATCTCGAAAGACTTCAAAAACTTGGAAATTCCCTATGTTAACAACCGTATGAAAGTAACTATTCTACTATTTGCAAGAGCACGAAATTAACAATTATGTAAGATACACAATTTATTCGATTCATATCCTCTTTAGTCTTGCCTCTACGCCATTGCTGAGTCATTAATCAAAGATTTTATGTCACGACCCGGGGTCATGTGATACTGATCACCTGATGGAGTCCTGGATCCTGGGGTCGCTTGTCGATGGTGGACTCCCCGGATCCTGGGCTCCCCTAGCTATATAGTTTTTCTTTGTAGAGCTGCGTGCTCAACTTTATACATCTTAGCAAGATAAACATTCTACCAGATCTGCTTGACACTTCAACGACGATTAAACCCAAAACGCCTCACGTGATATAGCATACCACGTGATCACAGAACGTTATATTTCAACACCCAGATCTCTGGGAAGACGGAAGATCATGGCCAGGTGCTAAGAAACGCATAGGTGGGTACGTGGGTAGAGGGAGGGATGGCATAATCATATTTAGTAGCGAAAGGGCAAAACTAGATGCTTCCAGTTCTATATACATAGCTTCTATCACTTAGATTTGACAATAGTTGTATGGGAGTGTGGATATGGAAGTTGGTTTCGGCTTGTACAGTACAATCTGGACAACTTATATATAAGAATGTTTTCTCTTCAATCATTAAGCAATCAAAGGTCTAATCACAATCCAATGGGCCTTCGCAACAGCTTTTGCCTCTTTATCCGCCTTCCTGGAAGCCTTCATCAACTTCTCCTTCTCCTTCTCAGTAGGAGTCTTATTTGCCTCTCTCAACTTCAGCAGTGCCTTCCCTCTCGCAGCTTCCATATTTATCTCCGAGGAACATAGCCAACCCACGACCTCCCGCTCTGCTTTCTTCCTCAACTTCGAAGCATCTTCCGGCGTAGGTTTTCCAGACATATCTCCATGTAACGTGATATCATGCACATGTGGTAACAAACCAAGGATTAAACGGTGAGGAACCCGCACCTTGGCCCTTTGTTTCTTCTTCATCTGCTCCAAAGAGGGAACTGTCCAGTAGCTCTGGAGTGGAGCTATAAGCGGATCGTCTTTCGCCAGCCCCAGGAATTTCCGTAGATCCTTGGAATCCACGATTTCGACTCTCAAGCCTTTAGGGTTGAATATCTCCTTGTTCGCCAGAGAAAGAAAATCTTTCTTCCGAGATAAGGGACCGTTGATGCTTGCCCATCGAGCTGCCATTCCGGCAACAACGATACCCTTCCCCACGAGTGCGGTGATTCTCGTGGGATCGAAATGGCCGATAGTGTGTACCGCGCTGCCGACTTTGGAGATGTAGGAGAGGGCGAGATGGCCGCGGTTGCGGATGTTGAGTTCGTCAATGAAGGCGAGGAAATCGATGAGTGAGATGTCGTAGTCCTGGCCAAGGCAGACCGCGTAACCACGGACGAAAGGGAGGCCGACTATACCGGAGTTGCTGGTGTGGTTGAGGACGCTGGGTATTACGATTGGCTTCTTAAGACGTGGGTAGGTTGACTTGGGGTTTTCGTCCAATGCGGTGATGGATGGAGTCATCGTTGCTTTTGCAGTTGGATTTTCCTTGCCCGTGATGGGTTCCGCGACTAATTCGCATTGGATTTTTGGAAACCTTGCCTCTCCATTTCCCGGAACAGGTTTTCTCTTGATCGGTTCAGTAACCAAAGGTCCGAAACTTTGCGCCAAGTCATGTGCGTCAAAACTGCATGCTATACTCATTTTGATCGATGTACCAGCTGCCTTCCAAGAACAAATGAATTTGATATCTGGATTTTTATATGGATGCCGTGCGGGGTTTATTGCGGAGGTTTTATAACACAGGGTGCCATGGAATGTCAACAAAGCACCTTATTACACGGGTTGTGGAACAACCCGTGAATCTTATTACTTCCTAAGTTAGCGAGCCTATTAGCGTAAGCCTGTGCGTTCAGGGCGTTTTCTAGGCGTTCTTCGGTTTCACGACCCCGCTTTTAGGCTACCGGAACCAAAGTCATCACCATCACTTGAAAGTTATAAAATCACCAAGAATAATCGTTGCTTGTGGTTTAGGAATCAAGAAATAAAGAAGGAAAATTACACTTTTACTAACTATAATTTTATGATTTAGAATTTTCAATCTTTTATTTGTTAATAAAGGGCCTTGAGCGCACGGACCTACGCCAGTGGCCTTGTAAGGGCATACTTACTAAACGTGAGAAATTAGCGAATGAATGTAAGTTCCGTTCAAAAGATCTAGAATTTTAGACTCAAAGGGATTAAATTTAGGTGGGTACCTATATTTAGCTACTCGATGGCTTTTCCCCACACCTTTAGGCCAACTCGCTAGTTGGCCCGAAGGGATGGGCGAGGAAAGCCAACGAGTATCGCTAAGGCCCCGCTGTAGGCTAACCGTATCCTCTTTGCTGAATACCTGGCTAAACGTGACCTCAAGATCGGACTGTCGGACAGAAGACCACCCACTGATCACCTCTACGGCAAAATTTACGCCATACTATATTAGGCGTAGGTAGTCTTCTATTAGTCGGGTCAGTAAATAATCCGACAAGACTTTCCTAATTCAACTAGGACTACAAATCAAAGATCGCGACAACGTCACACCTAAGCTCTAGTTGAAGCGCTCAATACTCACATGGAGCAGCAAACAAGAGCCTCGGCCTCCTGCGGCATGGGGAGACGCAACAATGCCAGTAATATGCACACTGGAGCAGGAACTTTGACTTTCCCTGAAGATGGAAGCAGAACTCCATGTGCCATGACACCCTGAGGATATTAAGCGATGCATTAATGGTTAGCCTTAAGGTCCGTTGAAAGTAGCTTTGATAAGGGTTTTGGAATTTCTCTGTATGCCCCTCGACCCCAACCACAAGACTCTGTAATTAGAATGACAGCGTCTATTAAATTAATTAATCTTAATTACAAGTATTTGTTATTCATTATTAAGATAGTTCTAAGTATCATTGCCCAGCTACGCAGTGCGCGATCGTGCCGGGAGATGGAGCTCGCCAAGGAATGTAAAAAGGAGATGTTTCTTTTTATTTTTAATCTCGAGTAGAGGAATTATTATTATACTAAATTTTCAATAAGTGCTAGAATTGAGTGGGGTATCCTTTTTGCCTCGTATCGTACAAATCTATCCAGTGCCGTCCCCTCTCTATGCATTATAGAAACCAGGGAGTGACCTGCCTTTCAAGCCCACGAAATATTTTTAATAAAATAGTATTGAATCTTCAAGCGGCGAGAATATTTCTCTGTCCTATGTCCAGTAGGACGACACTCAAACGGCCGTCTCCTTGGCCTCTGCTTTCTCAGTCTCGGCCCCGTCTTCAGTCTTCTGCTCAGTCTTTTCACCGGTCTTTTCCACTGCGGCAGCCCGCTCGCTGTCAGGGTTCTTAGGCGGGAGATTCTTCCTAACGGTGCGCCACTCCATGCCAAGGGCACCTAGGATAGAGAGGCAGGCCATGATGAGAGCGACCTGGAAGCACACGCGCAATGAGTCGTTATAGGCCTGTAGGCCCGCGGCGTGATACTCGGCTGGAATGAGGTTGAGGAGTTCAGTGGCGCCCGTACTCTGGATCACCCGGGGATTGATGCCCGGGATATTGATGACGGCAAGGCGGTGGGCCAGCTGGCTGTTGAGCACATTCTGGCCGACTGAGGTGAAGATGGCGCCGAAGAGCTGCTGGCCGAAGAACATGAGCGATGCGCCGATGGCTACGTCCTCGCGGGGCAGTACTGTCTGAGCGGCCATGTTGGGTGCTTGGGAGCAAGAGCCGAGGCCGAAGCCGTACAGGATTTGGAAGCCGATCCACTGGCCTTTTGAGGTGTTGATGTTAAGGGCGGTGAGCAGGCCGGATCCGACGGCTGTGAGGCAGACGCCGAAGATCAAGAAAGGCGTGTAATAGCCGATGCGGAAGACCAGTTGTCCGGTGATGATGGACGCCAATACGATGGGTATCACCATGGGAAGGAGGTGAATGCCGCTCTGGACGGCAGAGACGCCGCCAATGGCCTGGAACCATACGGGAAGGTAGTACACTGGTGTTCTGACATTAGTACTCGATAATATTCTCTATTCAAAATGTGCTATAGTCTGTAGTGGACTTACCAAACAGCATCATGTGCGCGCCGAGGCAAGAGCTTACCCAGAAGCCAGAGGCTATGCTGCGCTGAAGGAAAATGCGCGGTGGCAGCGTAGCCTGCTCCGGTTGCCAGACCTGAATCAAGGCAAAGGCGATCAAAAGGGCAAATGCAAGCACAAGCAACGCGATAATACGCCCCTCGCTCCACTATATGCGGTCAGCTCTACTGGCACCCGGGGCAGGAACTCAAGGCCTAGAACTCACAGCATACGTGCTACCACCCCATTGTAGGGCCAGGCATAGGCAGACGACTCCAGGAAGGAGAACAAGCAGGCCCAGGGTGTTGAGTTGCTGCAGCTTGTCTTTGAAAGGAATCTTGGTGGTGGGACGGTCGGGGACGTGGAGCAAGAAGAAAACCAACACCATTACCACAGCTCCCAAGGGAAGGTTGAGGTAAAAGCACCATCTCCAAGTGACGTTTGTGGTGAAGGCACCTCCAACCAGCGGGCCGGTGACCGAAGCAATGCCAAACACGGCACCAAAGAAACCCTGGTATTGGGGCCGCTTGTGCAGAGGAACAGCGTAGACAATGACGACTATCTACAGTAGGGTAACATGGTGTCAGTGTGGGCGAATCGATGAAGAAGGCTAGATGAAGGAAGAGGTTGTCGAAGGATGGTGTTGGAAAGGTATTTAAGGGGGAGAACGATTGGGAACAACATACAACGCCAGAGAGAATGCCTCCGGATCCCAGGCCGGCGATGCTTCTGCCGAGGATGAAGGCGACTGAGTTCGGGGCAGCGCCGCAAAGGGCCGAGCCAGCCTCGAAAAGTAGGATAGAGGTCAGAAAGGTGGCTTTGACGCTGAAGACTTTGTATAGCTTTCCGAACACCAGTTGGAAGGCGCAGCTGGTGAGTAGGTACGCAGTACCATACCAGCCAATATCTCCCGCCGAGTTGAATTCGTTGGTGATTTGGGGGATGGCCGTCGAGATAATGAGGCGGTCCTGTGAACAGAGGCTGTCAGTTTTCTTGCTACCTTGCTACCCTGGAGGTAACGCACCAGGGACACCAGGAACATGCCGACAAAGATCGACATCATCAGCAACGCAAGCTTGAAACCCGAGGGATAGATAATGTCGGCATCCTTGAGATCCTTGGCCTTCGAGTCGTCGGCCATGTTGATGAGTGTAGCGATTTCAATCCGGAGCCAGAAGTTGACGAGACGCGCACCCAAACCAAAGCAGGAGAAAGGACTGTAAGTTCGACAGGAATTGAAGAAAAGTAAACGGCTGTATCTGAAGTGATGGGCAGAGCTAGATTTAAGAAGCCATTGAATCTCGCTTAAATCTCGCTTACGAAGGTACTTCGGTATTTTTCTAGGTCCCCTCGGGACCGAGATTTCGCGTGGGACCTGCCAACATCCCGATG
>JAAMPI010000241.1:0-48497 GCA_013054445.1 Cudoniella acicularis
AAAATAACAGTCTCCGGACCACCCGACGCACCACCATCACCACCATATTCCACAGCCACACCACAACTCAAAAACCACAGCACCCAAGACCCCGCGTCTCACTCTCCCCAACACCACACCCCTCATGCCCCTTCCTGCACTCCAGCTCCGACAAAAAACACCACTCCTACACCCACACCGACTCTAACTCCAACACAACCATCAACCTCAAACGCGATCCTCCTAAACAAGGTTATTCCAAATTCCATCGCCAAGATTGCAAGGATTTTCACAGGGAGAATTGTAGGGCGGAACTGGCGTGGGATTGTCCGCTTTATGAGGAAGATGAGGATAGGCTGAGGAGAAGGAGGATAGGGTTGGGACAGGATTTTTTGTGGGGTTTTTGGGTGCTTGTTTAAGGATTTTGGTTTTTGATGGCGGGTGAATGGGTGGTAGGGTTGGTAGGGCAGGGCTGGGTGAACTAGATATTGGGAGTGGGTGGTTAGAGTGCGTGTGAGAAAGAAAATAAAGGCATTCAGGACTGTGAACTACTCCCCTTTCCTCCTCGCTTAAGCTCTTGAGAACCTCACCAACCTCTATTAATCCACCTCCATCTCTACCACTTTCCATTTCCATTTTCCAACCACCCAAATGCCAACAATGATAACTCTTCCACACCTTACCTAGAATCAAAATCACATAATCCTTCCAAAACACACCAAGCAAAGCCAAAAAAGAAAATGACACCCCCCCCTCATCCTTAACCGCATCTTCCCCCCCCTTTGCACTATGCTGCAAATACCACCTCAACCAGATTATGAAACGTCGCGCGAATGCTTTATGGTGTTATCGATATGAGAAACCGCATGCGTATTGTGCTGATTGTTTACCGATGTTTGATAATATTTGAATTTGAGGGTAGGGGTAGGGGTGAGGGGAAGGTTGAGGTTTGAAGAATTTGCGGCAATGGGAAGCGGAGGGAGAGTGTGGAGAAGGAAGAACAGGAAAGCTAGAAGAAAAGGGCCCAATGGGAGAGGGAGATAGAGTTATGAAGGTTTGGGTGAAATCTTTGAACAAAGGACTCCCTTCTCGCAGCGTCTAGCAAATGCAAGAAAACGAACGAACGAAATACTCAAAATGATTTCAGCCATTCGGTTCATGGTGTCCCACATGCCTAAAGTTTCTCTACGTGAAATCATTGTAATTATTCGAAAAGGAGAAATATGCCTGCTCCTGCCATTGCCAGATCCAGAAATCCAGAAGCGGATTTTGCACTTAATTGTTTGGTGAAACTGGTGGACGTTTAAAATTCCATACCAAATGGCATTCCTATGAACTCGATCGGTGTTTTGAGCACATCAAATTTGTGACAGCCTTGACCCACTGAGCCAACCATATATTCCAATTCGGAAGTGAGATTGTAGAAGACGGCGGGGAACAAGAAATCCGCTTAATGTTTAGGTAATGGCTCAGTCGCAAGTCACAGTGAGCGTCACCAACCCTATTGACCTGTGATTCTCTGTATGATGCTGGCCTTAACGATCCGAGGAAGACTTCGACTAGAGTAGACAATCGGATCGGCAGTTCGTATGGATATCCCGCGAGGAAGTTGTCTGGAGGTATCTGAAAGAGGCTGGTTTGAGAGAACTTCTCGCAGGCTTGGTTCTAGTTACAGGTTTTCCGTCCACACATAACTGGTGACGCTCGAGAGAAAATACCCGTGGGATTGTGACCTTCCAGCACTACCGGGTGGGTCTCCATGACTGATCCTGGTTGGCTGAAATATACTGTGATCGCATGTACGCCTGCCCTCCATCGGAGTCTGACTGCTGAGTCCGTGGATTCGATGGCATAGCAATGTCTTCAACCCGGCTTTGGGCCCCGTAACTTCCAGGCTGCGGAGCTGGAGCGTAGGTGTAGGGTGTTTGGGCAGCGCCGTCGAATCTTTGGTGTGGCTGGTACGGCATGTACGGATTTGGCAGAGGGGCGGCGCTCGATTGGATAGGTGCAGGAGTCCACATCGATGGCTGCGGATTGGCTGTTGAAGGAGCCCCATACGGGTATTGTTCATAAGGGTTTGTTGAGGTTTCGCTGGGGGACTGAGGTAAGGGGCTCTGGTCCATCTGGCCAGAAGCGTCATCTGATTGAGGGGTGGAAGACGCTGTCGATTTCCTCCTGCTTGGTTTCTTGGTGCTCTTAGACTGCATTCGGGAACGTGGCTTGGCCTTCGATTTCGAGTCTTTCTTTACGGTCGGAGCAGGTGTTGCCGCAACAAATGTCGGTTGTTGGGCAACGAAGGGTTGGTCCAGGGGGGCTAGATGATGTTATTTGTCGGTCCAGAACTGGGAGGACTTGTGGGATATTAAATTACCATCTCCGATAGAAAATATATCATTTAGTCTCCCACAACTGCAGGTATCGAGCTGATGGCCGCAACTTTCGAGAGGTCTTCCTGGTTTTCGAACTTCAATCAAGATCCTGTCTGTATGGGCACAGGATGTTGCACGATGACCCCGAATGCAAGGCTCACTGGACCAGTGTTAGACGCGGAACAACAAAAGGCGACGGGAGGGGGAGCTTTCACCATGAGTACTTGTAGCCATTGATAAGAGGCATAGTTAGACGACAGGACAATTGATGGCCCTGTATGGAGTAGCGCGCCCAGTTTGCTGATTTCAATGTTGCGAGAATCGCATACTGTAATGTCCAAGTCAAGTGAGGTATTTGCGTGTTTCTCAGCAATCAGCAACGACTAGTGCTTGATATACTTCGCGTTTGCGAGGGTGCCGCCATGTGGATACGAGAAAGCGTTCGTCTGATGGTGTGCTCCACGATGTTAAACCAATCATTGTGTTTGATGGCGATGGTGGCGCGTTATCAAGCTTTTGAGAGCAAGTTTCTAGGATTAAATTTGGGGATGGAGTCCAGGAGTCGTCAATCAATCGTACGGGTCCTACGGAGAGACTTTGACAAGTGCGCTTGAGTGGGTTTGAGCACATTTCCAGTGCCACGAATCCTATTTCCTGATATATGTGGCCGACTTATTACACAACCAGCGCCCGCAATTCTTCATTCACCAGTGCAGATTCTGCAGAAAATAGAGTCTGGTGCAGCGTGCAGGACGTCCAGAGTATGGGAGTCCAGTCGGTAGGGCTTCCGGGGGCTGCTCTAAGGTGGAGAGAGTCGAAAGCGAAATGTGCACCACGCCCGGCACCGCTGTACTTCGTAAGGTTGGCAGTGTAACATGAGAAATGACTGGCGGTCGTTGAGGCGCTGGCACACAGCTTATTACTGGGCTGTACAGATTGTGCCTACTGCCCACTGCCCACTGTCCAGAGCCCAGCGACCCCTCATACTGTACCGTAAGGTTACCCTACGGACCCTACAGTCCCTACTTCGTAGGTATGCGTGTGTCGCTTCATTTTGGGGTTTGTTCATCTCAAAAGTCACGTTCCGTTCCGGCGGGCATTTGAGCGGGTTCCCAATTCCAAGTCTCGATATTATTGAATAGCCTTAGGTAGTAGGTACCTAAGTACGTTACGCTACTAGATACGTGTCTGTTGTGTTGGGCCTCTGTTGGCAGACGCGAGGATTCGCGTAGGTTTGAGCAATAAAGACAGCTGCGCCTGCTGCTCGGCAATCACCACCTTTCTGGAATCTGAATCGTGGCCGAGCCATGGAGAAGCAACTTCGTAGATAGCCTTGCAGGAACTTTGACTGTTCCTTCTCCCGAGGTCTGGTTCAAAGCCAAAACCATCTGTGTTTTGAGCCGAATCTTTGAGAGCTTGCGGGAACCATGGACATGCCGACGTCAAGCACAGTGATGGTGATATCGACAACTTTGCCAGCCAGCGCTTCTGCAGAAACGGCTGTTTCAATGGCCACGCCGATGGGAGGCGGTAGTGACCGTAAACTCTTAGTAAGAATTCAGACTGCAGAATCAATTTTCCTCACCGAGTCCAATCTGACAAAACGTAGATGTTGCTGAATTGGCACACCATCGATGCTTGCTTCCTCTCGTCAGCCTTTAAGATCCAATCATCATTTGGATTCTCCCTCGCCTGCCTTGCTGCTTTTCTTCTTGTCATCTCTCTAGAGTTCGTTCGCACGTTGCAGCGCCGTTTGGATCGATACTTGCGAACGAAAGAAGCCTCAATGCAGGGGAGGGAGAATGGTTTTCCAGAAAAGATAGAAGAAAAAAATTCTCGATCAAGGCGAAACAGAAGCTCCTGCGAGAAAGCAGCAAAGGATCGTGGTGATTTTGGAGTAGCTAGCCAGAGGAGGGCTGCATACCATCCAGTTTCTGTGAGCTATTGTATTATGCTGATTTTCATGTATAGCAATGGTACTGCCCCTTGCGGCATTGCTTGTCTCTTGATCTAACGTCGAGTTTTAGGGTATATCATCATCTCCATACTTTTCGGTGCTCTTTTTGGATTCACTCTTTTCACGAGGGACACCTTGTATTCGCCCGTGCGGCCGTGAATATGTCCACTCTGTGACTTCTTTGGCATCTATTGACATTAGAAAAGCGACGATGATCCGAAAGAGAAAGACTGCTGTTAGCATTCCGGAAAGGAGGGTATTGTAAGAATACATGGGCATTCCGGCAGCGAATCCGGCGCCATGCATATAAATTGTACAGTACGAAAAAATTTGCAGCAATGCGGATAGTAAAGGTCTAGGTACAAGGGCTTGGAAAGTAATATTCGTTTTGAGATACTCGATCTTTGTAGTTGCAATTGGACTGTGGAACTTGCTTTCCCCAAGGACTGGGATAGATGAACGCTCTACGCGGCAAGAGTGACACGAGACTCTTGCCTCGGAATAGTTCGTGAATTCGTGAAGCATACCTACATAAAATTATAGGCGTGGGGTCTGCCTACCATAATGCCCCCTTCGACGTGATATGTACTCCTTCCCAATGACGCTAAATTCAAGACCTTTTGTAGATCGCAGGTGATCAAGAAGGACCATCTTCGTCATCGGCTCCGGTGTTATCGGGTTCGACATCGCCCAAAACACCGTTGTCACCATTTGTAGCAGCACCCTCGCCATAACCGGCAAGTCTTTCGGCTTCTTTCTTTTCTCGCAGAGCCTCTGTCTCCTGCCGAAGCTTCTCCATGTTCCAGGCATCATCTTCGTCGTCGTCCTCATCCACGTCCTCATCTTCGTCGCCACTGACGTTCCAGTCGCCCTTCTCGAACATTGCTCTGCCGGTGGCTTCCTTGGCGATACGAGCTTGGTCTTCAGCAGCTTTCTTATCCATTCGCTCTGCTTTCCATTTCGCGAACGTTTCGGGCGTGACTGGTGTGAGCGTCCCGGTGAGTTTGTGACGTTCCGATTCAAGGAAATCCTCAATAGTAAGTGTTTTTAGAGGCGACTTATCCAAGAGGGCTTTCTCCGCTGCTCGTTGCTCCTTCGTCTTTAGAACGAAACTGTACGCAATTAGTATCAAATAAATACAATCGCAAGGAGGTAACAAACCCTGGTGGCAACTTATGCTGGTACATGCACTTATCTCCCCCATTCGGACAAGTCCAAAACCAACCATATTTACCCTCTTCGACAGCCTCGATAAAGAACTTGCAGACTTTGTCGGTGGTAGTCTTTTGGTTGCCCTTCTTCGACAGTACGACGGATCTTAACTTTTCTTCGTCCCAATCTTCTGACGTCTCTTGCCGCTTTGTAGCTTCTTCTTCCTCCCGAGTGTCTTGATATAAATCTTTTTTTTACTGATTTCCGCTCGACGTTCAAGTCGTGTGAGAACTTGCACTTCCTTCCCTTCTCGCAATGACCCTTCTTGTAAAATTGACAGAGCACAGTCTTCGGATCAACACCAAATGGGACTTTCTGGACCTGTACAGGTTTGAACAGCTCCATAGCTTCCTTTTTGGCGGCCTCTGATGCAGCCTTTTCTCTCTCTCGCTGTGCCTTTTCTGCCGCCTTTTTCTTCTCCTCGGGTGTACCCCCAGCCTTTGCAGACTGGGTCATTTGAGCAATCTGCTTCTGTGTCTGCGCGCCTTTCTTGTTCTTCATCCCAAAAGTTCGGTCTTCAACAATCTTCGTGGCAGAGGGCTTCTTGCCCCCGCCTTGGTTCTTGTCGACCTTCTTGGGAGGCATTTTGGGCGGTGTGTGCGGTGGTCGAGGGGGAGGTAGGAGTTATTTAAATCGAGAATGATGTCGTTTCAAATCTGCGATATCCACGAGTTGCCCAAAATAACAGAAATGACTGTGGTTGGAGATGGAGAGATGGTTGAGTGCTTTTGAACGGTCTGAGTCGGGCAGTCGGTATGGCAAATGCACGATCGAATTTGGTGGGGAAACTTGGAAAGTTATTGTTATTGGCCAATTAAGCGATGAGGCTAAGATTTAACAAGGCTCCGGGAACTTGAAGCTCAAGCTGGCCTCATTGAAGCGATTGCGACTTGAACTTCAGGATTGGCAATTGAACTGTCTAAAGACGGAACCTCTGCAGGTGAGTGAAATCAACCCCAATTGACATATTTTATTTCGTGCTGACTCTCTGCTAGCAGATTCCTCACACTTCTTATTCGACACGTACGTGGCTTCTAGAGCGGCTTTCAGGATCTTGAGTTTTATCAAGCGCGACAACATCCCTCAAAATGATTTCCGACGATGACCTCTATAAGCTCGCCATCTTCCTCGGTTCTGCCGCTATGATCCTGATTATCTTTTACCACTTTCTCGAAGTGAACTCTGTGGAGGAGACAACAGAAGAGGCCAAGGTTCGAAGCAAGACTCCAACAGACTCGAAAGCTGGATCAATAGGGCGATAAGTGGCGGGCAATGGACGGTGGATCGCGGGATGGTGAACAATTAGGCCTCGCGAGTCGTGGGAGGAGGTACCAAACCTTTCAGTCTGCTAGTCTCAAGCAGGAAGCATCTTTGGCGTTATGGAGCAAACTTGACCGAAAGCTAGAGGCCATGGATGTGGATGTGCACAGCGGTAGGGTCATTTACTCAAAAGTACCAGCACCGCCCTATTTTCTTCTGGGCATTGTTTATTGTAAAAATATCAAAATCTGATCGCAAGGTACAATGGCCAACTTGTTCCACATGTAGCAGCAGGATGACCCATTACTAGACGCATATCAAACTATAAAAAAGTCAAAGTCTATAAAAGCCCACAATAAATAAGGCATACACGGAATTTGAATGTCCTAGAATACTTCGTACAGGTCTTTTCTTTTCTACGTTCCAGGCTGTCTTCAAGTTGTCTCGCCCAGGCCGAGTCACTTGACTCGGAGATTCGCGTCGCATCACGTGCTGATATGCCGGTGACTCAAACTGTGTTAGCGCAATCTATTTATTCCTGCCTCCTTCCCTTCGCATTCAGCTTCCAAACTCCATCAAAGAACAACCACCATCTGCAAGCAAACACCCCATCAAGTTTTCTATTCTCCACACGCTCAGTTCTTCCCGAAGACTACAGCAAACAAGTTCACTGTTGCGCGCTTCATCCAACTTCGATAGCCGCACTTTTACTGCCACTTTTTCGAGTCGCGTCGCAAAACCAAAGCACAGCCTCATTCTTCCTGGCAAACGTCGCGACACAACTTGAGCGCATCTCATCTCAGAGTCAGCAGCCAGCCTTCTATCCGTCACTCTTCGAGTCTTGATCGGCTTGCATTCGCTCGCTCTTCTGCCATAATCTACTGATCCTAACGGTTCATACCTCAACCAGCATCAGTTCTCTCACCTTTTAAACAAAAACAAATCAACCTCACCAAAATGTCTGGAAAGCTCGATCAATCTCTCGATGAGATCCTCTCGACCACCCGTCGATCATCTACTCGTGGTGGAAAGGCTGGACGCCGTGTCCCGCGTCGCGCAAAGGCTACTACCGCTGCCCCAGTTGGTGGTATCAAGAAAAACCCAAAGGTGCAGAAGGGACCTATTAAGGCCATTCCCACTGGTCCCGCCAGTGGAAGCGGAGACAGCAAGATTCTCGTGAGCAACTTGGTAAGCAGACCTCATCATTTTTTGTCGCATACCTTTGACTAATATGATGTAGCCCAAGGATGTGACCGAGGCGATGATTAAGGTATGTTACCGATGAGGCGTCTAAGCCTTTGGACTTTTGTCGAATCCTACATCCACGGCGAATCCATGATCCGTCGACGTGATCGCGAACCTCAATTTACGAGGTTGTTTATATGTACCCTGGGGAGCCTCATCAACATTGTCTCCTTCTCCGCTTTCGCGCTCACCCTCTCATGATGCACGAGTGGAATGAAGTCGAGCTTGTTACTGTCTTGCACAAGAGCTGTGATTCATTGGAAGTTGCCTGGCAAGCACTATACCAGAACATAGCGCAGACAAACGATGATGGCGTGGCACTATTGTGTCGTTTTTTGTACTGGGAATGGGGTGTGGTTCCGAAAAATCAAGTTTCAGCGAGCGTAGCAGTGGGGCAAGCAGCACAGCACAGCATCACCATGTCTTTGAGCATATTATCTCCATTTCGGCACCTTGTCGCATGCAGACGACACATCACAAACATTGTTCATAAAACCTTTTGGGGTTTCAAGATCTATGGAACATTTCAACCTCTCAACGGATGACACCTCACGAAACAATGCTTGACCTTGGTTTCTTTTTCCCGAACAACGATATCGGTAATAGATATCGGCCCAATGGATTTTTTTCTCCAAGGATTAGTTCGAGGACCTGGGTATTCGAACGAAGCTAAACGGTTTCGACTCTACTCCTCTTGGACGAAGAAGCGCTGACGAAGTTACTAATTCCCACTGCTCGCTCGCTGTTACTAACATTTTGGTGGCCGGGTGCGGAGCTATCTTCGATTGTCTTTCCTTGCGTACCGAATCCGACGTCGATATTCGCGCCTTTCGTGGCATAACCGATATTCAGATAACTAACCACACCTTTGGACAAATAGGAATACTTTGTGAAGTCAATTGGTCCTATCAAGAGATGTGATATTTCATATGGACCTGGTGGAGTTAGCCGTGGTATTGCAACTATCGTCTTCGCTCGGCCGGACTCGGCAAGTAAGGCCGTTGAGACTCTTAATGGCGTTCTCGTTGATGGCAAGAGCATGAAGGTGCGTTTGTTAAGCCTGTTTGGAACAACAATTGCTTACATTGCCAGATTGATGTGATCCTTGATGCAAAGCACGCAGCAGCTATTCCTGCCCCGAAGGGACTTAGTGAGCGCATTACGTGGGTTCTCCAACTCCCAATACGCACAAGAAGGTGCTAACATATTTTAGCAGTCAACCGAAATCCCAGCCCAAATCAGCCGCTGCAACAAAGGCCACTCCCTCAACACGAGGCAAGGGCACCAGAGGACGTGGAAAGGCTAAGAATGCTCGCCCTGCCAAGAAGACCGCTGAAGAGCTCGATTCGGAGATGGTTGATTACTTTGGTGGTGGAAGTGCCGACGCAGGTGCTTCTGGTGCTGCCCAACCTGCCGCAGGCGGTGATGCTAACATGGACGACGAAATCCTAGTAAGTCAATGATATAGTCTTATTTTGAGACTTTACTGACATGAATGCAGTGAACGTGTTGAAGGGGATGCTTGAGCCATGGTTGGATGGCAGTTAGATGAGGCTAAATACTTGACGCGCGACGTTTTCTTTTGCGACTGTATCCAGATTTTTACGATTGTACTATTGCTCGGCCTCACTTTCAAACTAAACTTGCAGGGCTTTTCTTTCAAGGGTTATGGGAATAGAGGGTTCATTGAAATCGTCATAATACTTTGCGATACTTGCATTCAAGCCGGTACTATCGAAATTGTATTCCCAGAATGAAATGGCGAGCGTCTCCATTAAAGGAATGGAATCTATTGAACATCGATCTGGACCACTGTGACGACCAATTTGAGTGTTGTAATCAACTTGAAATCCATCGCCGTCTTCGAGGGCCTTCAGTTCGGAATTATTATTTAAAATCTTCAAGGCGCGATCAAGGCATACTGGGGCTGTTGGGTAGTCCAATGTGATTTTCGCAACATCGATATACAATCACTCTTCCAGGTGCCTAAAACGGACAGAGACGATGACAATAGTACATCGTCAACTCTTGCCTTGTTTTAAAGCCTCAGGACTCAGCAGGAAGTCCTCCATTCATACCGTTTGGCATACCTCGAGGTTCTCAAGTTTTGCCCAGCGAAATTTCGCGGTAGAGGGTTGTGCAGTCTGAGACGACGATGCGATTCTGGAGTAGTCTGATATTGTGAGCTGGAGTACTCGATTATGTTAAGTGTGCTAGAATATAAAGGAAACCTCACTGGGGTGATCCCACCTTCCGAATCTCATCTCTCGCTATCGACTAATTACAGACCTTTGACGTAGTCGGGGGATCATGAAACATACATCGAGCAAGCTCCTGCTCATCCCCTGGAAAAATCCTTATCTATCCTTCGGACAACGCGAAAGCTTCTTCAGTCCTATACCCTTACAGGAGCACCAATTCCATTCCTGCTCTACAGTCACCCAATGGAATAATTTATCCTAGGTCAGTGAAATCACAAACATACTTCAAACAATTCAATACTCCTGAGCTGGGAAACTTCTTTTCTATCACATTCATTTCCCATCTCCTTTTTTCCCAATGCAATCCACTTGTGCTCCTTGTCACATTATCCATATCAGGGGAGAACCTCAAGTATCCAATATCCTGCTCTGTAGTGCCTTCTCCTCGCCACATTTAAAGCGCGGTCATTATCCTTCGCACATGGAAAGAAGCTTTATCGCCAAGATGCCGATTGGTCGTGTGCCAGCCACTCTGAGCCACTAACGACTCCGCCTCCAAATTCCTCCCCTTTTGACTTTCGGAAGTATTCCCAAAAGTAGTCTAGCGCAGATCCGTTATGCTTGTAGCCGCGCATCCTTTTATCACATGGAGCCTCGGTTGACTATTCGGACCTCATTTTCCCCTGATTCTTGATCGAGAAGAGAAAATCTGAGAAACATTTTCCCCGCGTTTTCCCCGCATGAACAGCGGAGATGTGCGAGTCGTATACTGTACATGTCAAGCCACAGCAAAGAGTGAAATCAATATTGCGGGGGAAATTTAATTCCTGCAAGACGACCAGTGTTTGTTCCAAGCGTCTTGAAGACTTTCATGGAGTGTGATGGGATGGGAATAGCTTCATTGGAAGAGAAGCTTGAACCCTTATTTCGTGCGCGGGCTGAGCTCCCCCTGGTTCCATACTTTGAGGTACCAAGCATTCCCATCCTCCCAGCTAAGTGGTTCGGGCGGAGTTTCTCCATCACCTTCCCTGCTTCATCCTCCGCATATCTGTTTAGAAATTCCTTGTCGATTACCATTGTCACAATTTCTCGACCCCTCCATTGGCAGGCACTAGCGCCGATCTTTAGGTCATGAGGGCAGTTAGTTTCTAAACCTTCTCGGGTCAGAGCTACATTATGAGGCTTTAGTCCTCTCGAATTGCATTACAGCCAGTTCCGACTATTGTCGTTGATGCATTCCTCGGATATCGTTCTGTTTTGAGATTCGGGTTCTGCTCAGTGAGGACCGTTCCCTTCGTTACCCCTGTACCCCACACCCCGCGATCTGTACCTCCGCATTTTGCCAAGGTATCATTCACTCTTTTTCCACGTGGAACTGTAGGACGGAAATTGTATAAAGTAACCTCTTGGTTCGCGGGTTACTTCGATTGTCAGCAGTGAATTAGAAGGTCCAGATCTTGTCTCTCGCTCTCGACTTCTATTCAGACTCCGTCTACACTTCTCCGCCAAGCAATAATTTATCGAGATGCGTTTCTCACTCATTGCCGTTGTCTCCCTCTTGGGCTTGGCTCTTGCCTCCCCCGTCCCCGAACCCTCTCTTGCCCTTCGCAGAGACGCTTCAGCCCCCATCGAAAAGAGAGAAACAGCTCTCAACGCCTTCCTGACCCTCCTCCTCGATTACCTCCCAGACATCGACGGCAGCATCAACTCCGTTGTCGGCGTGCTGACCGTCTTCGAACGACTCCTCGCACTCCTTACCGGCGAGCAAACCACCTACAATGGGCTTGGAGGTACATGCACGACATACACCGTCATCTTCGCTCGCGGAACCTCTGAACCCGGCAATGTTGGAATTCTTGTCGGGCCACCGTTCTTCGATGCGTTGAAGAGTGTGGTTGGAAGTTCTGCGGTTACGATTCAGGGTGTGAATGATTATGCGGCGTCTGTTGAGGGGTATTTGGAGGGTGGTGATCCCACTGGAAGTGCAGAGATGTATGTCTTTCCTTTCCTCTCTCTAATGCTCCTCTTATTCTTAGCTTTTATTTTAAAAGGGCAATATTGGGTTGAAAAAATTGCTAACCTCAAGAAAACAGGGCCACACAAATCAAAGCCGCCAAAGCCGCTTGCCCCAACACCAAACTTATCGTATCAGGCTACTCTCAAGGCGGTCAGATCGTGCACAATGCAGCGGCTCTTCTCCCAGCAGCAACGGCGGAATGGATCAGCAAGGTTGTGATTTTCGGTGACCCAGGTATATTTCCCTCTTCCCTCCTTCCCCTCACCTTTCTTCCCCTTTCCCGGAGAAGAGCGAAGGCTAACAAAAACCAGACAACGGAAAACCAGTAACGAACGTCGCCTCCGCGAATGTCAAAATTTTCTGCAGTGCAGCTGATAATATTTGTGTGAATGGTGATTTGATCCTCCCAGCGCATCTGCTGTATGGCGAGGACGCGACGGCCGCGGCGGCATTTGTGACTTCTTAATTCTTCTTTTCGTACCTTTTTCTTCTTTCAAGCGGTTTTGGATTCTAGATTCTCTTGATGTGAATAGGATTGGAGGAGCATATTTTGGGCGTGGATTTTGGCTATGAAATGCATTGGGTTTGGTGACATGACATAGGCGACTCGGTTGGATTGGGTTGCATATAGCAGATTTGGTGGTCACATGCATGACTCATGAGAAAATGATTGGTCTGGATTGGAGAAGATAGGATGACCTGGCTTAGGCTGGTTTGGTGTGGATAGGTGGTTTTGGGTGTGGAGTGGAAGTCGACGAGCAAAAATACTCTCATCCTACTCAGGACCTAAGGGGAGACTAGGAAGAGTTAAGTGTCGACAATACAAAATTTTCTAAGCGGTGAGCATATCGAATTTTCTTTTTAGTTGAGCGACGAATTTTGTGAATTCCTGATTGATTAGTTCCGGGTATCTCGTTTATCTCCCTGTCGACCAGCTACATCAGCAAAAATGCTCCCAGTAAGATTCATTCTCATAATACCTTGGCTACCTTCGCATTCATATAATTAATCATTTTCAAGGCCTCTACCACAATAGAACTCACAACACTGCGAAGAATAAACTCTCTGCTACTGTAAGATATTATTATACGAGGACTTTTTTTTTAATTTCTATTTTAAATAATCAATAATTAACATAAATTTTCATTTCAGATTCATAGCCATGGCCTTGAGTGAGCTCTTCTCGTCAGTATTATAAGCAGGGTGTAACGATTCTCAGTAGTGGAAATTTCAGCATGCGGTTTTAAATTAGAATTATAAATCATGGCGGTGGCGAAGCTGCAAAAAGAATCGATTGGCGCATTACGAGTTACACATGAAGCGAAACAAGCCAAACAATTCCACGCAGTCTAAGACACATTGCGAGGCGGAGCGCAGTGGGCCCGCCTTATCTTCAGAAACCAACCTCTTCAGAAGCCAACTCCTCGACAACAATTCTTTCCTTCGTGTTCTCAGAGACTCCAAAGTCATGGATCCTTTCTCAATCGCAGCTAGTGTTGGAACTCTCAGCCATGTATGTCTAGTTACGGTGAGGAGACTTGGGGAACTTGCTGGCAAGTTCAAAGCTGCTTCTAAAATTCTCCAAGATGTCTCCTCGGAAACCAAGATCATCACCATTTCATTATCGCAACTTCAGAATATTCTCGTCAAAAATGACAATACGATTCTGGCCGAAGCTCTTCTGACTCTAGACGTCCGGAACGCTCTCGACACGGCCCTCACTGGTTGCAGTGTGACTTTGTCGTGTATCGAGAGCGAAATCCGCAGCCTCACCACGAACATCGACATAGATCAAAAGTTGAACCTCGCTGACCGAGCTAAAATCGTCTGGAAGGAGGACAAATTCAAAGAGCTTCTGCAACAGCTGCGTGGACAGCATAATACTATTTCAATTCTTCAACAAGGTCTTCAGATGTGAGAATGCTTAATCTCCCTGTCAAGTCCTCGCCATTTTAGATTCCTAACAGTACATCAGGAAAGCTATCGCAGACATCATACCACTGCTGAAAATCAACTGCGATGCCATCAAGAAGGTTGCTGATGGCACCGAATCGCTGCGTGGATTATATCCGCAAGTCAACAAAGCCGAATCATTTATGGCGTCAATTGCGTCACCGAACAGAGATGAAACGACCTTTTCGATTATCAGCGAACGACAATTTGAGTTTGACGATGTTGTGAGGAATTCTACACCATACCAACGAGCTAACCAGGCTCGCAAAATCAGTGGAGTGAGCAATTTCTTCGTCCACAGCAAGAAGATGTTTCATCCTCTCAGCTTCCTGTTCTTAGGCAAAACCCAGTGCTAATTTGTTGAAGGCACCACTGAGGACGGCGGGGTCTTCTGCTCCGGAAAAAGCATCATCTCCTGGCAATGTACAGCGTACGAGCAGAGGCAACTCTGGAGATTTCTTCGAACAACTTCATGTACATGTGGATGGTGTCGAAGGCGAAAATATGTCGTTGCGCGAGGAGATGCAAGAAAAAGACGCTCTGATCCATAATTTGGAAGCTCAAATTATTCAAACATGGGAAGAGGAAGCTGAAAGAGTGCAGCGGCAGATTAAGGAAGCTGAAGCCGAATATTACGAGAGGGCTCGTCGAGACTTAGAAACCGAGCTCGCAGACATGGAGTATACATGGCGAGCTAAGATCGAAAAGAGTGAAGAATATTGGCGAACACTGATGGCAGTGAAGTTAGACGAAACTCGGAAAGAAGGAGATTTGCGGTTTCAAGAAATGGAATTTACATGGCGAAATAAGCACGAGGAGACAATTTTGCTTTATCAAGAGCGGGCAGAGAGGGAGAAAGATCTATCAAACAAAATTTCAGGGAAGTTGGACGCAATTCAGAAAGAAAAAGATTCGCTTAAAAAGAGATTGACTTCCACACATCGCCGATTGGATATTGCGATAGAAGACGAAGTTCTGCTGTACGAAAATTTGGATGCCGTCCAAGATTCTATACAGAATGGCAAAGCTGCGAAAATTGGATCAACGATACTCGTTCCGCTACAGTCGCTACTCCCTCTCAAAGACTCCCTCAAGCGGCCTCCTATATTTGAGGCAGTCAAAGAGTCAGAAATGCCTGAAGATTGGGTTCAAAAATGGAAAGGTAAGCTTCCGAAATTCCCTTTTGCTTTTGCAACAAGATCCTAACATCCGACTTAGATGAAAAATTAGGTTTGTTACATACAACTACACGGTTTAGTCCCACTACTAAAGCTGACAAAATGCTAGCAACAATGTCATCGCTCGATTTAGAAACTCCCAAGCATAATTCGCAAAAACGAAGTCCAACTCCAACCTCCTCTCTAGCACGTTCCACGGATGGACCTAGCAATAAATCTCCAACAGTTTCACCTAAGACTCCAGCACCGGATTCCCCTTCCACTAGGATTGATATGCCCTTTGTTGCTGGACCTAGCAATAAATCTCCAGTAGTTTCACCTACGGCTCCAGCACCGGATTCCCCTTCTAGTAGAATTGATAAACCCTTTGTTGCTGAAACTAGCAACCAAACCCGAAGAACAGTTACCCCTCCAGTTCCTAATTTTTTTAGAAAAGAAAAAAAAAATACTTCGATCTCGAACCAGAGTCCAGGCCGTCCAAATCCGACCCGGCGAGGACCTAACCCAGTCCACCCACCCATGAACAGCACTGCTCGTGTCCGATGCCTATCATATCACGGGTTAGCTAGGTACTAGGCGGTTCATTAGACTAGAGCTCCCTCACAAAATTATTTAAAGCCGAATCAGAAATATTTTCAGAGAAAAAACCGAGATCTGAACAGTATCGTCGATATAATTTCCGTATTTAAGCATACGCCCCACTCTAGTGATACGTATTATAAATCTATACGGTATGGAGGTAATTATTAGTGATTCTATACGTACTAGAATAGTTATTATTGATATAAATACGGAATACTTACGGGAATATACTAATATACGGAAAATACCCCCTTTTAACCCCTATTAGGGACTTTTTAGCTATATAATCTCTATATATTATACTAAATATCGCGTGGTCTTGTAAAAAAAAATTAAAAATTGCATGTATTCTAAGAGCTCTACTTCTATATTAAGGAGTATACTATATTACCTACTTAGAAGGTTAAAAATAGAAGTATTACCTGAGTCTATATCTAAAAATTATAGGCTTTAAAAGCCAATATTTAATCACGTGTTTTGTATAATAGTATATCCTTAGTATTATGTACCTTAGGCAGTATTATACGCCGTAAGTGATACGGACTCAGTACTGCACGGGGGGTGGTAAAAATGTCTTAATATCAGCCACCGTAATACAGGCGTATCCTATCGACGACACTGGATCTGAATCGACATCTAATATAGAAGACCAGCATGAAATAGAATCACAGTCTACGCGTACGAGGGAAACCTACGTAACATATGAGCGATGAGATTGTTTCTAGGCGCAAAGGCTCGCGAATAATAAATATAAATCTTTTACCTATATGTCATACATGAAAATTGAGTGCGAGAATCGTAAAGAGTTTAAAGAAAACGGCATCACAATAGCAGCAGGTAGCAGATGTTAAGAAACTCGTCTCTTTGGCTTTCTGAGGTATTTATAGTGTAGGAAATAATTTATCATATCAATCAATTACTAATCTAATTTAATCCAGTAATCTTGATTAGAATATGACTAGTCCTTTTCAAATGTGGCTTGCATAGATTAGATTGATTAATCAATTATAATTGATTAATTTGTTAGTCAAATATATTTTATATAATATTTTATTTTTCTTTATATATTTATATAAAGAAATCAACTAGCTAGTAGTTTCTAATATATATATCATAAAGAATAACAATATACTTTATTTTTAAGTTTTTAAATAATAGAGAAAAGAGTGGGAGACAAGGATAAGAGCGGGATACGGGGCCCGCAGGGGAGGAGAGAGGGAATGGTTAGGGGGCTAATAGCCTTAAGACCTAAGGCTACACAAAGAGAACGCAAAGAGAAAGAGAAAGGGTTTTAAAGATCAAATTAAAGATATAATATTAAATGCTCTTCTTTGCTATTTAAAGAGCTTTTCTTTTATAAATTTAAACAAAATTTAAGTACTTATAGTCTACAAATATATATAATTCTATTTATAAACACACGTGATTATACTAATCAATTATTAATCTAATTTAATCAACTATTCCTGATTAGATTCTGATTAACGCCCTAAATCATTAATTAGATTAGATTAATGACTATTAATCTAATCTAATCTAATTATTTCCTACACTAGGTATTTATTGTCTAGATATCGTAAGTATCGTTCGAAAGTTGTTTTCGAATACTTTTTGCGTAATGAGAAACAAAGAAAGTAAAGAGAGAATTTGAAACTCTTTGAGTATCAATGTTTGACAGACACGATTGGCATCCTGAATGCCCTTCTCGTCATGAACCCACGAGTCTCAAAGCCGACCCAACTATCCACGAACACAAGCCCCGCGCTAGCCACTCTTCAACGGGATACAAGCATGCGCTGCTCTCAGCTTCGTAATGGTCTGCACATACTCAAAGCTCAACGGCTTATTCTTACTCGTAGCCAACAACTGCGCCGTCTTGAGAATATTTTTAATCTGCCTCCCATTCAACTCGATCTCCGCCAACGCTGCAATCTGCTCCTCACTAAACACATCATTCTTCGAACTCTTCAAAAACGTCGTCCAAACCTGCTTGCGAGAATCGACGCTCAAAGCACCATATTGAAGCGATAAATGAATGCGCGACTCGAATGCTGCGTCGATATCCTCCACGCGGTTACTGGTCAGGAAGAGGAAGCCTTCGAAGTATTCTAGGATTCGGAGGAAGATGGAGACGAGCTTGTTGCGCTCGAGATCGTGTTTTGAGCGTGCTTCGAGGAAGACATCCGCTTCGTCGAGTAGGAGCACGGCTTTCCATTTCGTGGTCATGGCGAGGATTTGCGTGAGGGATTCTTCGACTTCTGTGGGCTCTGTTCCTAAGTCTCCCGCGCTCATCATGTAAAGTGGTACTCGCATCGTTTCTGCAACTGCTTCGGCGGTAAGAGTCTTGCCGACTCCGGGAGGTCCGCTCAAGAGCATGATGATGCCTTTGCCTTTGCCCTCGATGATGTCGTCGAACGCTTGTTCACGTTGAATCTGGCTCTGGGCAAATGCGAGAACGAGGTCTTTGGTGTCGTTGGGAAGGACTAAGCTAGAGAAGGCACGGTCGTTCCAGGTGATTTCGTGCACGCAGTCGAGTTGCAGGGTCATCCATTTCTTGTCTTTGAGTGAGTAGCCACGGAGAATGTTCGTGGCAAGAAGAAGCTGATATGGAGTAAGAGTGCTCTCTTCTTCTGGAATGTTATCCACGATGGGTGAGGTGTAAGTGTCATCGTTCTCCAAATCCCAGACACTAACTTGATAGTTTGGATTGAACGAGTTAAATGCTGCGGTGTCAATGATTACACGGCTGTCGACACTGAATCGCTTGCCTATGATTGAAACGCCAATTCCCTTCTGTAAATAAATCAGTACTGCGTTGCTTTTGAAAAAAAAAAAAACTGGGAGGAAGGAATTAAAAATGGGTTAATTACGTAGGCCTTGAAACCATACTTGCAATGAGATTGCCATTTCCGACCTCGAGCAATGCATCGCTGCTGGACTTCCGTTGTTTCGGGATGGTATGCCAGTGGGTAAACGGGGAGGTCGGTGATTTTTTTAGTCCCTTGGAACCCTGAAATCACACTACTGTCTCTCTCCATACCGAACTCTGTCCCAGCCCATTCCACGAACCTGCTGTCCAAGTTGAAAGTGTTGCAGTGAGCGCTGTAATAATAGCTGTCGGCGCGCACCACTCTCTCCACGTCTCCTGCCTCCATGAAGACCAAAGTCCCAGGCTCGAAGAGGGTCCACAGATAATCGTAGGTCATGACTCCATTCGACACGAGATCTCGTTGTTTTGCGAGTGTCAAGCGAAGTTCTTTTTCAAGAACATCCCAAAGCAATTCCAAGTGCTCTTTGGTCTCCAAATCTGTTTCCTCATATCTAGCAATGCGAAATCTCTCCCATCTATGCACGAAAGGCTCGAACGGCTTCTCGAATTCCAAGCGCTCCAATTCTGTGGTGATACCAGCATACCCTTTGAACACTTTCCCCAAGACTTTCTTGATCAAAGGACTCTGGACGACAACGGAATGCAAAGAGAGTTTCTTCCGAGTATCGGAACTCTTCTCGTTCCGTTTGAGAATGGCATATTGGGCAGTTTCATCATCTTCGGCGGCTTCTTGGATGAAAAACGGATAGTCCTGAGTCCACTCTCCGTCCTTGTTTGGATAGAAATCCTTTGCTTTACATTTCATTCCTGTAGTGGACACTTTCGCGCGAGGGACGATTGCCATTGACTCATCTTCGGCTTTCGTGATGTCGGATGGCTCTGCGGTGCTAGTCCCGTTTGGAATTTCCTTCGCTGCGCCATCGTCGTTGATTTCTTGAACGCTCGATGACATTTTCCTGTAAAATTAAGGACAGTTTCGAGAGCGGGTTTCGAAATATATTGTAGAGTATTTAAAACTTGAAGTTGAATGATAAAGCAGAGGTTGATGTTCTTATGCAGAAATATTTGGAGTGAGAGTGGGTTGGCTGTAGGTAGCAGGCTTGCAGAGCGCTGAGCCTCTTTGCCTCAGCCTGGCATGGGTGTCTTTTTTTGTGGAGAATAAGCTGCAGTCTGCAGTGATGACAACGAGCAACCCTCTCCACTTGGATAGAACCGAGCCCTTGCTCAAAATAACAATAATTTGGCCCCCAAGATCGTTTTCAAAGATGTTCGTCTGTTAAACCAGGCGACCATAATTTTGAAAACTGCATATTTGCGAGAAATGAACGCTTTGGTGAAAAGCGAAATATGCAAACTTTTTGTGATAGGAACGGATATTAAGGGAGTGAAGGTGACCGGAAAGGAGTAAATATTGATATTGTGAGGCAAAATTCATCACAATAATTCCTCAAAATTTCACCTTTTCAGAGCCTTGTGTCTCCAATGTAGTTCTCTCAATGCTGTCAAACTTTGAAAAGACATCCAATAAGGCGAATAGCTCCAATAAAAAGTTCCTATCGAGTGATGGAATATAGAATCTCGTAATCTTTTCCCAGTAGGAAAGCCGTTCTGCCTCACATTGAGCCTCTGGCTAGTTTGGGGGCTGAACAAGGCTTTGTCGATGCAGTGTCTCTGGCCTGCATGAGCATAATTGTGACTCAGTCGAGCGGTGGCGAATCGGAACCCAGGTTTTAACTGCAGAGACGATACTCGCTCACTAAAAGGGAGGAGGTCGGGAACGAGAACCCTCGGATTGTAATATGGATCATCATAGGGTCGGGTGTGGCCGAAAGACGCTCAGCCTCGTGCCTAGAGCTCGCAACGCCCTCCTGCTCTGATGTAGTTGAAGGCACATGGAAGGAAGTCAGACAAGAGCGATTGTGCGCTTTTGTTGCGATTGCATGCAATTTTGAACGTTGGGAAATTCTCTGGGGTCGTGGTTTAAACAATCCACTCGTCACGTGACGAAATCCCCGCCTTTCCCCCCTTTGCTATAGCCGAGAAAACCAGGACGAATGAAAGCCTATTTCGAGAAATTTCCAGTGCTTCTAGTCGGGGGGCTCAGTATGCGGATTTGGGTTATACGTTACCTTCTGCGCGACATCGGGTGGTGGCTTTTAGGGACAATGTCATCAATTTCAGGAGAGGAACTGTATCTCGCTAGGCCCGCTATTTTTCAGCGCTCGTTCTCTATTTTGCATTATGCAACACTTCAGAGGACAACAAAAGTCCAGCAATCGCGAGACGATAATAGAAAAATTAGAGTATCTTGGGGCAGGCTGGGACAGGCTTTTCTTGGAACGCTTACTTAATTAATTCAGGTTATTTCTTTTGATGTGCTTACTATAGGAGTACTTGGTCAGGTATTTTCTGATTTTCGCTATTGTCAATACTCCATAGTAGCAAAATCACTTAACATTTTGAGGACGAAGTACGGCTAATTCATCGAACACGCATACGTTAAGTTCTGAACTATTCTGTGTTTAAATGGTTTCTGACGCTCAGAAAATACCTGATCGAGTACTACTACTGTACCAGAAGAGGTGATTGGGTAACCGCTCAGAAACAAAAGAATTATTATGTTTTTAATAAAATGACTTCGAAAAGAAAGGCTCTTTATTAAAACTTGCCAGAGCGAACAAAGACATGTCACATCCTAGAAAATTTACAGGAACGGATTTCGGAAGTAGAACAACACTATTGTTTGAGACATATATTCGCCTCCAGCCACCACGAAATAAATATTGAATACTCATTGCCTAACATAAGGTGGCTGATTCTTACTAATCACATTATTCCCAAAGAAATATTAATTCGAAGGGAAGGTGGAAGAATTAACTCTAAAGTAAAATGTGCAGATACGTTTGCTGGGAGTACGCTTGCGGGTGCACTCACCACTCAACTTTATACAACTGCTTAAATAAGAACAATGAGCCCCAGTTTTGCGGAGCTTACTATCAAATCATTAGAGAGTATAGGGTCAAGGTTAAAGTTAGCATCTTCTGTAAGCTCTGTGAGAAGGATCGATCCTTTTGGAAGAATCTCGAGCCGCAAGCCGATCCCAACCCGAGTATTACGGAGCGCGCTGAGCTTTTCTGCGATCTGGTCCACGAAATTGACCTTGTGCGTGGGCTTGAGTGGGAAGAAATGAAAGGCTCCCTTCCCTTCCGCGGTTGGCTTAATGATGGAGATCTTACTTAGATGAAAGATGCCTATAGCTGTGTCCAAACTGCTATTCGGTACCTCATCAGCAAGAATGAAGTCATCGAGGGGCAGCCTCCGGAGTTTATGAGGCGGACTGTTACCCCCGTATCGGAGCATCTAGAAGCCCTCTTGGTAGGTAAATTACCAGAAGGGGATAGAAAATGCTCAGTCTGTTACAGGGCTTTGGGGGAGTTGTCAAATGGTGTCGTCGAAATGCCAGTTAAGACTCGTTGCAACCATGTTTCTGGATATGTTTGTATCTACAAATGGCTCGAAAACCGAATTAAATCTAGTTGCCTAATCTGCAGGCAAACTCTTGGGCAAGGAGAGCTGGTTGTCAATAATTGGATCTCCCGCAAGGTCATTGAACGACCCGATTTTCCAACTCCATGGTGGTTGGAAAAGCTCAGAGCTTCTGTGGACGATTAAGCAATCGCAAGTCATCATCTAAGCTTTCATCCTGCTAACTAGCTCAGGCTGTTACTAGGATGCTTTAATTACAAAATTCCTGTAAATAAATTTGGAAGAGCACTCCGGCTCCCAAGGTATTTTGGAGAGAACCTGATACCTACTTAAATACTGTGACGTATTATTAACCTTTTTGTAACTTTACTTACTTTACTTAATAAGCATGACCAACCATTTTCCATGCTGCTCATGCTGTCATACAGTCAATCTAGTTATAAGAGAGCCGCAAACTCGTTTAAAGTTGCATGATATTAAAGTCCATTAATTACATTTAAGTTGGTGACACCGCGACCCAAAGCTACGTGTAATACAGCACTTAAAAAGGAATTATTATGGTTCAGTAACGCATTATTAACAGGAGATGAGAACTAAATTTACGCGCCCCGGATTCTCCATCCGTATTTGGGCCTTCGTCTTAATCGGTAACCATTTAATTATTTTAGGTGTTTATAACTCACAATTGCGTACGAGGACGTTCTCATAAGAAAAGGTTACCAGAGACGCGAATATTTAGAATGATTGTATTTATAAGCATTACTTTCTTATGATTGAAACAGTTCTTGAAAAATGGGGGGCTTAAAAAGAATTATACAGTAACTCACGGAACAAGATAAAGACAGCTTAGCGCGTTTCCCTAAAACAGGACGTTGGAGGCAGAACAATTGTCTTGCATTTAATATATATTTGCCCACGATTACTGAGAACTTAAATAAAATCCTCACCCCCACACATTCATCGCATCTCACAAAACAAAAAACTTCAAGACGCTTTCTTCTTCAAGGAAGGCTAGGACATTCAACTCAAGTTACTGAACAAAATGTGCAGACTAATCTACTGGAGGTCCGCTTGTGGGCATAGAGATCCTTCTAAAAGCATGATTCTGTGCCGAAATGATGAAAATGTTCCGATTAAATGCCAGAACATCAACGGCGAAATCATGGAGAGCGAAGTAGTCGAGGTAGAAGCTGATCACTTTTGCTACAGCTGCACCAATGATGTATCCTTCCGGAAAGACTTCGAGCCACTACCCGCTCCCAGTGCAGATATTCTTGAGCTTGCGGATGCCATCATGAATGTGCCTGGACGACATCTGCCTGGCACAAGAAGCTTATGGGGTGTTACAGAACCAGCGAATGCAATGCTCAACGACATAGACCTCGATTGGATGAAGGTCGCATACGGTTGCCTCCGGGTTTCGCTTCGGCATTATATTAACTCGGAATCACCAGTGTGCGAGAAAATCTACCAGATCATGTTGCGTTTGCAATTATTGGCCGATATTATCGAGCTACAACCTTTGCAGTTCCAGAGGCAGATTCGCATCCAAGAATCGAATCATCCAGAAACGGTGACTTGGGAATTTATTGACAGACCTGACTTTCTAACTCCTGAGTGGCTACAGATACTCAGGGGTGATGAGATTTAGAGAGGGGTAACCAGAATCCCAAGCAAGTACTCAGCCAAGTACCTTGCGGGATGGTTTTTATCTAAAGTCTACTAATATTAAATACTGAAATAAATTGGATATTTTCACCGGAGACTAATGAATAACGAGATTTTGTGAGATATTTTGAATCGTCTTTTAAATGTGTGACTCGATTGGGCTAATGTTACCCCAGGCGAGTGAGCTCACCGCAATCAAACTCTTCTTAAGTAGTACCCCATCGGATTTTCACCTAATGTCATACTTCTAGTAGAATTTGTGAAAATTCTTTTGAGCGTGGCGGTAATGTACGCTGAATTAATAATGTTATTCAGCATAGATAGTGTAAATGGTTAACGATCAGTAGCTTACATCGCTGTTGCTCGCTAAATTACAGGCAATTAAGCGCTGAACGATTAGCAGGTGAAGCCCAAGCCACAACGCTGCATCATCTGTAGGGAATGTGAACGCAGCCCCGTTTCCCTCGTTTTCCAGCAACATTTTCCTTATCAAAAATCAAAAGTCATAAACTTTCAAAAGCTAGTTATTAAAAAGTATCTTTACCTTCTAAAACTCACGATTACTTATTTTCTATACTATAATTATTCTTAGTTATTTTATAACATTCAAGTGATCGCGATAGCTTTCGTTTTCGAAAGCCTGAAAGCGAGGTCACGACGCCTAGAAATCGCTTAAAAGTAGCCTGAAAACGCAGACTTACTTCGTTAGCTGACCAGGCTCGTAACGTCACTTTTAAACTGGAAGCCCGTAAGAATCTATCATAAATTATAACCATCTCTCCTGTTATGAGAACCCCTACTTATATAAGAACAGAACCTCTGTTCGTGTGAGTACGTCTCCGAGTGATATTATAAGTTCCTCTTCTCGTGTGATTCTTTTCCCATAAAGTTACCTAGCTTTGTCAATAAAATTCAACAGTCAAATCTGGCTGTTCGAGACCGCTAGAACCGAATACAGCAAATTGCATTCCTATTATAACAAACTTAAGTAATCCTAATCGTTTTCATCTCTTGAGATAAGAACGGGCCATCCAGCTCATTCTTTTTTAGCTCATACCAGAATATGCCGACTTTTTCAAAGCAGGTATGGCCTCCACCGCTGCAGTCACGGCCCTTACACACATCTACTGTACCATGCGCACACTGTAAGACGACCCCCCATATAGCCCTAGGCAGATCCCGCGGACCATTCGGGATCGAATCTGGAGAGCCCGAAAACGATAAGATCTGAGCGCCATACAGACCTCCAACAGGGGCCATAAGATGAATATCGGGGGCGAACTTGGCTCGTCTTTCATATCCATCGAACGATATGGACTGGCCATCCAAAGTCCGAACATGAAGAATAAAAGATTTAATGTCCAAATACGGATATTTAATCGGCGTCGTTGGGCTCAGAGGGAGGTGACCAGATTGGGGGCCTTTGAATTCTATCTTTTGGGCAGTGTACCTTAGCTCGCAGGCCCTGTCTTCATTCCCCTTCGTAAAGGGCAACAACCGTTGGTACACGGTTCCGTAAACGGAACCCCAAGACCAGGAAGGTGCGCGATATGGCGTTGGTCGTTTTAAGGGGGTGCCTTGCACGCTCCACAGGAGGTCAAGAAACCCATGGCGCGTCCATAGACCATTCTGGTAAAAATATTCATTTTGCTGCCCGAGAATTGCATTGGCAACGCCTTTTATGGCGATCAAGCGGTCTGTAGGTTGTGTCAGATGACAGCTGGTGTACATTGTTACCAGTTTGAACCACCGCTGATGAAGCCTGAGCTGCCGCCGGAGGGGTAAGCCCTTAGAATCTTCCGAGTGCGGGGCGTTGAAGAGTGTCCCAAGCGCGGCGCGATAACCAAGCATGGTACGGTCGAAAATGAATGTTGGTATAACTTCATAGCTTTCTCAGAAGCTTTATAAGAAGGGTAGTAGTTGGGATTTGGAACTCTTATAAGCTTTCGAGAATTCATCTTGCTGCCAGGCGAGTACTTCGGTTTTATATTCCGAGCCAGCATTTGATCTTTAGTGAGATACATTTTGTTGTCCACTTTAGGGTCCTTCTCCTTGAAATCATGTTGTTTGCCGTCAGACCGTAAAATTTTTAGCTCCGGGTATCGAATCCCTTCTATCTCTAACTCCGATGCGTACAAAGTATTGCACTCAAAGAATAAGAGGGAAGCGCCGAAATGTATGATTCGACGCGAAAGGAGCCTTTCCTGGAAGGCCCAGGCTCGTTCACTCAACGGGCTATGGTCGAGTTCAGCAGTGACGGCTTCGGAGTGGGTGATCCTTTTCACCGGTTGGACTATGAAGCTCCCAGAGTCTGTCCAAAGGACGCACGGATAGTGCGAGAGATAGTTCCGGTAGTGGAAGCATCCTCCGTCTGAGGTGGCGGAGCCAGATGAAGAGATACTGTGAACATGTTGGAAACTCAGAGTTAGCGTTTTCAGGATTGAGAAGAGGAAGGAAAGAAGAGTCACCGTGAGGCAAGAAATTTGAGTTTAGAGGCATTGCTTGACTTCCGAGAAAATTCTTGGGGGAAATTTATGTTTAAAATATGCAAAATATGGAAAGAACTTAGAAGGGACAGAAGCACCTACGTGCAAGCAGCTTGGGCGTAGATCAAGGACATCTTTTCTGCTTGTTGTGCCCAGTCATCGCGACTGCCTTGTTTGATACAAAGCGAGTCGATCCAAATATACTTGTATCCCATTTGGCGGGTAAAACAAATCGCGTCTTTAAAATTCCTTGTCAACCGCTCGTAGTCGATTTCTTTGCACATATCTTCATAGGCATCTTCTGTTAGAGTATACTCTATCCTCGTCTCACCCCAGCAATGGCTAAGAGCTAGATATTCAATATCCGTCTCATCTTCGGACGGAATGTGAAGGCGAAGTTCTTTCGAGTTGACATGGTCACCAACGCAGACAAGCCTGGTGGGCGGCTTGATTGTCGTCTCTTCTGTAGTGGGGCAGGAGTGGAATCTTTTGTATCGATCAAGCCAGCCTTTAGCAATTGAAACGCAACCTGGAGACCCGGTGGAAATGTTCAAGTCGACTGTTTGGGCTTCCCCAGGCTCTGATAAAGTCAGCAAAATTCCGGGAGGGTTTTATATATACTCAAAAAGGATCTGGTTCAAATACCGAGATTTATTTCTATTTGCGGGCCTAAGTTTTCCCAGTTCCGTCGAAGCTGCATGTAATACTTCACCTGGGCTTCGAAACTGTCGCTTGATTTAATCCATAATTTTACCCGTAGTTGTGAGGCTTGGGAAACATGATCTCGGAGCTCGACATGAGTGAGTTCGGGATCTTCATGAGGCTTGGCGTGAAGAGAATCTACCTCCTGTGCTCGGAGTTTCTCATCCGCTCTCATAATCTTCCGGCGCTCGCTTGCCGGTATCGAGTACCAAAAAATATTGCACAAATGACAGAGTATCTGCGATGAGGCTTGGAGGTCTCGAAGAGATTTGTGCCACTCGTGCAACTCGTACCGTCGTGTGAATATATCCTTTGATCCTGTCAGCAGACCGGACTCGCTGACTACGCGCAGACATTTTTCACACATCATGTTGGTAGTACTGGAATCACTGGCCTCTGGTGGAGTCTTCGGTAGTCGCAAGTCGAACCGTGGGGGCTGGATGACCCAGCGCCGCCAGAATTCGTCGAAGGATGGTCCATCAGGGTCAATCTGGATAGGAGTCGGTGATAGTTTCTTGGATCTGAAATGCGAAGATTTGAAGAGGCTGAAGCACGGCATTTGGAAAAGATGAAGAATGACGTCTCTAATGTGAGGTTTGGCGTCCCTGTTGACAAAATTATTCAGAACTATGTTACCGATATTCCACATACAAGGAGGATATCCACAAAGATGGTTGAGGCGGTGGATTTTGATGGTGTACTAGTTGCTAAGGCATCTGTATGCGGGTAGTATGTGACCGTGATAGCGGGAGGGTTGCCACGTCACATATCCGTTTTTGGCGAAGGCAAACCTCATCAACCAAATGCCTCGCGACTTGAAAACATTTGCTTGAAACTCTTTCCCAACAAGAAAATTTGATACGTATCATGTGATAAGATGGGGTATTGAGAAGAATTGAATATGTGGTACAACGCGACCGAGATAGGCGGAATGTACTGAGATTGCGAGGCAAAGGCTACTTGAGATGACCGTTAGCGAATGAACAGAAGGCCAAGTAACCAAGCTGCCGCACACTTGTAGACAATACTGTATTTGTATAGCATGAGCTAAGCTGAAGTGAGTGCAATTGTCAATGGTTGCAGATTTGGTGAAAAGAGAGCTCAGGGAGCCAACCAAGGTCGAGCCGGAGAAAAGGAGCCAGGCACGGGCGGGCGACTCTTGTCATAGAGCATCCTACTGAAGTCTCTGTCCTTTGGTTGCTTGTTCTTTAAGCCTCTTTTGAAGATTAGGCGTTGCAGTGGTGGTAAAGAAATCGAATTGATCGGAGCGATGGAATTGGGTTTGAGTAGCACAGTGACACATGACACCCGACCTACCGCTCAAGGCACCACGCAGCCGTAAAGAATAAGCAATAGAGTTCCTTTTCTCTTTAATCTCTGAATCTTTCCCTTCCGAGTAGTATGTACGATATTTTCAACTGCCGGGTTTCTAGTCTAGTTGAACTTGATAATGTTTCACAGCAGGAAAACAACTCAGCTTCATCAACCAGAAATTACATATTAGATACTGAATTAAAAAGAGAGCGTACAGACTTCTAAGTATGTATGAATCACTGTGCTACTGTGGATTTATTACCTTTTATTAAATAATAAATTCAGACATTCGTGTATCTCTAACACCCAGAAAATACCAGACTGAGTATCTCTCCTTCTGTGAGCATTTCTTCTCACATAAATGACTTCACTTGAAATCTGTCTGGCCATATAGAATAGAAGTCTCGAATATGACAGCGAATTCTGAGTCCAGCCGCTACTTACAATACTCATTCTTCCTTAGCAGTAGACAATAGAGAACTCTCTTGAGCAACCTCTCGATAAAAACAAACTCGAAAAACAACCAATATCCGGAGAAAACAGGAATCAATTTGTTTTTAGAACCAGAAGTCACTTGACGAAATAAAATCTCAGAGAAAAGAACAGACTATAGAACAACACTACTATCTCATATGTAAGTCAAGCCAGCTGCAAGGCCATCTTTCCTTCCTCCCTTTTTTCTTTTTGAAATCAACCCACCTTCATCCCCCATCAAACACAACACCTCTAACTCGATCACGACGATTCGGCAAACCAGCGCGCCACTACATCAACACTTCAACACATCAGCACGTCAGTAAAATGTGCAAAAGAAAACACTTTAAGTACGCCTGTAGGCACACAAGTGAAGAGACCTCCCCCTGTGACACCAGCTTTCACGGCACGCTGACCTGTCACAATATGTACGCAGAGCCACAACTCCACATCGACACCACCATTTTCTGCACGGATTGCCTGTACTCCCTCCCTTTCTGGAAATCCAAATCCATTCCTGCCGTAGATCCAGCGTACACTTCCAACCCCGATTTCATGAAAACTGCTGAACAGATTTGGGGACGATCTCACTCCGGGGTTTGGGGTTCTATACCTGGATGGGATCGCTATACATAAAAACTCAACAAACGAGATCTTGATTGGGTACTCAGCGCTTACCACTTCCTAACGCTTGCCCTTAAACACCAAGTCGATACCCACAAGCATCTCAACCCTGATTGCTTTAAAAACAGATGTTATCTTCTGCAGCAACTGGGTGTGGCCTGGCAAGCGAACCTCGGAAATGGTCAAGAATCTAATGAGACTCCTGCACCAATCACCCTCGACGATTTGCCAGATGAGTGCCCCATATGTCGGCAAGAGCCAGAAGTTTTTCCAACTGGCGGAGAAGCAGAGGTTGTGATTAGGACTCCGTGCAACTATATTTTTGGAGATATCTGCATCGAGATGTGGTTAAGAGACGGGCGAAATAATTATACCTGCCTATTATGCAGAGGATCTCTCAAGGATTGGAAGGCGTTTGAAGAGGAACGCGTCCCAGAATGGCTAGTAGAGCTTTCATGGGAATTAACTGGGTTCATAGTGTACAAACCTACTCTTTACTATCAAGTGTTGGACGTTATACGAACCGCTGAACAGTGGATTTGGATTAGATCGGCTTTTTTCCACTGAAAATACAGTGGACTAGAAACTTTTCGCCCGAGGCTGATGGATCTCAATCTTAAGCGGTCTCCTTTGACAGCCTCATCATCAAAAAAATCATTGGTCATAATGAGGTTTTGATGGTCTCTTTAGACTTGCTTAGCCTTGACGTTGAGCGATCTAGCACAGGTTCGCTTAACGTTGGCCACTTCACCAAATACATGAACACAGTATACATAGTACATAGCATCACATAAACTCATAAAACAAATTAAGCAATTTTCAAGTGACAATGAGAACAAATTGAACTATGCATAATAATCCTTTGGCACCAATAAAAATCTTCGTACGAATCATTTCAAATTCGCAACACACGCGCGTGACTTCAGGAAGGCGACTAGCCCTCCTTTCACAAACGAGAAGAAAAAGCAAATCTTTCTGGCCAGAACATCAGAGCCACGAGATTTTCGAGGCCACCCTGGCCAGAGCACGGAGAAAATTCAAGCCACCTAGAGATATAAAAACAAAGAGTTTGGGCAACGATTTTGGTATGTCATTTTATGGATTCCTCGATTGACACGAGATCCTGCATTAGTTGAATAATTTTCCCAGTAAGTTGAGATTGCCGCTCCGAGAACTCCATCTTTGCCCAACTCCTGAAAGTAAGACAAATCCAACCTCCGCTGCCCTCCCCCTAATCCGATTACCGGAAAGAGAATAAATTCTTCGATCGCTTTTTCCTCGAGCCCTCTGACCTAGTCCCACCCTCAGACGGAGCCGCTCTATCCTGAGCCTGGCTATCAAGCCATCCGTGAACCCTCCTGCTCAGCCCAGATTCCGAAGTTCCTCGCACGGAGACGTCAGGCTCTTGAGTGACCACGTGCGGATCCCGTAAATAGGGCCAGATGTCATTGCTTCGACCTTGGAATGCGCCTCGGAGAGGAAAAGCGGATGGGATTAATGGTGGTTTTCCCCATGATTTTTTATTCTTGGAATCAGTTTGAGAGCTGCGATGAGATCGGGATTCAGAACCGCTTCGTGATGAATGGTGAGAGCTGTGCCGCGAGCTGTGGCTAGAACTTTGTTGAGAGCTCCGTTGGGACCGCTCGGAGCGGTGTGGATTTGAATGGTACGACGAATCTGACGACGAGTCTGACGACATGATGTAGCGGTCAAGAATGGAGGAGGTTTTCGTGAAAGAATTGTGCAAGCACTTGCTTGGGGATGGCCACCTTTATGTTAAAGGAGAGCAATTTCTACTGACAGGGGATGATCGAACGAGTTTCTATATTCGGGAATTGTTTTGACCTAGAACATGTCTAGCGAGCGCGGGTGTGTAATTTACCATTGAATTGCCAATTTGCCACCCGCAAACATGACATGGAGGAAGCAATCAACAATCGCATACACGAATTCGGAATCTTTCAAATTTCGGACAGCGCTCCAGTTCAGATCAACTGGATAATGAAGGATAATGAATGATGCGAGCATTTGGCTGTGAAACATTGAATGAGATCATAAGTGCACGGACTTGAAATGTTTCTAGCAAGGTTGTGTTCATCGCATAAAAGAAAAACGGTACATCGCGTCGCAGGGTGTTCAGTGGTATCATCTTTGCGAGTTGAATCAAGAATCGTATTCGTGTTCTTACACGCAAGGAACGTAATGAATGTAAGCATCGGTGATTTCTAGTCCGCATTGGGTGCAACCAAATGGCGAATAGAACAGTTTTGCTCGAGAAGCTTCTGTGACACTTGAACACTTTGTCGACGTAGAAACTCAGATAAAAAGTATTCACTTGACAATCCCACTGAGGTAAGCTGTAGTCGCACACTTGGACAAGTGCCCATTTGCATGCAAATGCGATATGATTCGAAAAGGACCAAAGGGAAGATTCGTGGCAGACCGGCGGAATCTTGCCTCCAAAACCATGAGCTTACGCGCTCCCATTTCAACACCAAATGTGCGTTTGTAAAATGGTGGTGATAACTTTATCATCGCAGGAAAATGGGGAGTACTGCGATTCGATTGAGTAGACGAAACTTCTCGCGGCATACGAACTTCCACCAAATTGTTTCCCAGCCGCTCAAACTGCACCAGAGTATGCAGTAAACCCAAGAGCATGTAGTCTTGATCAGCCCTAGAGTTATCCAATTTATTTTTTTTGGGCTGTCCTCGATGTGCCATCGCGGGTATGTACATGTACGTGTCTTTCGTTACAGGTCCTCGCTCCTGAAGTGAGGGTCTGAGGGAATCGTGGGCAAGGCAGTCGTTTTAGGGTGAAGGCAGAGTTGCGCAAAGCATGGAAAGCTTGCAAACATCGACGTAATAAAAGGGCCGAAGAGCTAAGAATCCCCAACTGTTAGTATGCTGGGTTCTTTTCGCGTTTTGAAAGAAAAATACCATGTTCGTTCGGCACTGGATCAATGATCGTCAAAAAGCCCCGCGCCTCAGTGAGGGTATCACGAACTTGAAAGAGGCTGTGTACTTTCCCGTGAAGAGAAAAGGCCCTTCTCGTTTTGTCGCAGATTTTGTCGTGATGTTGGCGTTTGACCGGCTAGTAGGAAAAGAGGTTGGAGAGGTTTCGGTCACAAGTTTGCAACATTCAGAGACAGAACAAAGTGAGCTTCCGTGACGTATTCATTGACGTGATATGATCGAAAACCAAAGAGCAGGCATTTCGTTTCTCGGCAGAAAAATTCTGCTGCGAGATACGTAGTCGTCTATGCCATGTGTGATGGTGTTGGAAGGAGAATGGGGTACAGTGGAGAGATGCGAAGAAACGCGCTTCCTCGGCTTCTCGGCACGCGTAAGCAAACTTCAACTTCTTTCTTCACACAACACTCAACACTTCAACAGATCAAAAGTAAAACGAACGTGTTGCTTGTTGCTTGTTCTAATTCTATCTAGCAGCTATCGTTACACATGGGGAATCATTAAAAGCGACGAAGTCGTCATGTCTAGAGAATTTACATAAAGGAGCAAGGCTCTCATCCCAAAATTTCCGTCCATTTGGGACTCGATCCTCCCCATTGTTGCAGAATTTAAACTTTATCAGTATTTCCCTCGAGATTGTGCTAGAAACGATCGTATCTCCCTCAGGGTTGTATTGGAAAGGATCGTGTTGTTCATTATCATCCAGCTGCTTGGAATTTGGTAGCAGAGTTGTAGTGTGTTCCAGCACGCTGGTTTGTGCTCGTGGACCGTGATTCTTGCAGCGGATCCATCACCCGCCCAGCTTCCAGAGTTGGGTAGCATTGAGGTCAAATCTATTGATTTCATGATCTTTGCCATTTCTTGCCGATTGATTCCTTGACGCCGGAGACGGCTCCGCCAAAGCCAGGCAGGCGCATGTTGCTCACAGAGCGGCGGATGTCAGGCAGTCGGACAAGTCGTTGTCTTGGCCAAGTTGAAATTCTTTTGGCCTTCCATGGCTTTCCAAAGAACCATTGAACTAGCATGATGGGAGCAAGGGCCAGTATTCCCATCGCCAAGATCAGGAAGGTTATCCCAAAACCCAGCTTGTTGAATGCTGGTTCGATTGTCCCAACCATCACAGCGCCCACCATGAAGCGCATGAAGTTTACCGCAGTGGTGACAGATCCAGTCCCTTTGTAAAGATCTGCGATCAAGATGCCATTTATGAGCAGCATCGCAGTGGCACTGCTGGTGATTAGAAATTGGAGGACGAGTGGGAGAGCCATCGATTGTGGGTTGAACGCGAATGAGTAGCCATAACATGCAGTTGCAGCGATGAAAATCAATGTGATCCACCACATATTTCTGAGCCGAGCACGTTCGATGGGGAAATCGGGAAGAGTTTTGTAGTCTAGCGGGATATCCTTCTCAAGGCGATGCATTGTCCTGTAATGCTCCTGAGTGACGCGGAAGTCCCGATCTATCAAGTATCCGATGGAGAAGAAGCTCAGGACCGAGCCCGCACCTGCTGGCAGAAATAAGAGGCCGAGACAATAATACCGAATAGGATAATTGACTTCGAACATCAAGCTTGTCATCGCGATGACGGTTGAGCAAATAGCAAACACGACACTTCCGAAGAATGCCGTAATTAACACTTCCTTCTGTAAAAGACATTGAAATGGCTCCATGAAACATTTCATGGTCAGGACTCTGAAGGGAGCGATAGCCTCATTGGAATCAGGATTGTATGGCGTATCTTTTGATGAGCTGACGACGTTGATGAGAGGTTGCTGAATGCGGCTGAGTCGGATTGTGCCATTTCCTGCAATGCTTCTCAAGGTCTCGGGAAGAATCAATATAACCAAGATAAGTACAGTTGCTCCGAATGCAAGAAGAAGCCAGAATATTGACCGAAATCCCAGATAATATGTGAGCACCGCACCAATTACCGGGCTGATGAACGTAAACATCAGAACTACGAGGTCAGCTTTTATTCGAGAAACGTCGAAGAGAAGATCTTACTTCCACCGAACGTGCCTATGAACGTATTCCTTTCCTTGGATGTGGAAATATCCCCAATGACGGCTGCACCTAGAAGAAAATCAGGTTTGATAAAAGTCGTCACTGGCATAGAAAGGCTTACAAGTGGCAGTCAATGCGGCGGTCCCAAAAGATTGTAGGATCCGGAGAACTAGAAGGACTGTGAAACTCTGGCAGAGCAACAGCCCAATATTGGATAACGTGAATATAAGCAATGTCACAATAAAAATTGGCCGTCGACCAAAGACGGAACAGAGTGGCATCCAAAAGAAGGGTCCAATGCCTTGGACAGCCATGTAAGCAGTAACTAATAACATCACAACTGTTGTGCTAACTTCAAACTCCTAAGGGCATGTTAGTTGAAATCTTTGAGTTGGTATTCATTCCGCTTACCTTCATGATTGCTGGGAGTGCTGGAAAAAATACACTTGTTGAGAGGGGCGACAATATGCCTGCGAAGGAAACCAGAACCACAAGCTGCCATCTTCTTCCAACGGTCGAAAACATGATAGGGAGGATGTTATGAAAAGGTATCGGGTTGTGTTTGCTGAGGGGAGGGGTGTGAGCTGGGATCCGGATAGGACTTTTAATGCTAGGAGGGGGATTGAGTTGCAGGATGTGAAGGGGTGGATGGAGGAGAATCTGGGTGGGAGGTATTAAGGCGTTGGAGAAATGAGCTCCATGCTTGTGGCGAAACTAGAGGATATTAATGAATACCGAAACTTTGTCAGACGAGAGGACAAGTTAAGCTATATTTCTTGGCGTTTTTAATAATATCTCACAGTGGCACAGTTATTATTTAAAGTCAAACTGTCATAGGTAAGCATGTGATAGTGCCTGCCTGCCATACGGTTTAATGGATACACACTTCTTAGGATTACGCTCTCTCCTCTTAACTTGCTACCCTCAGCTCGGCCTGAATACCTTTCTTTACGCATGTGTCTTTGTTAGAACTTTGTAACCTTGTATTATCTTGTATTAAGTTTAAACCCTAAAAGTGGCGGCTAAGTCTGATTATCCTGAAATTGCTAGAACAAGTGAAGTGAATTTCTAGTAATCTGTTGGGGGATCTTACGCGTTTGTAGCTTAGCCGGAGGGCAGCGCAACAGTAAAAAGAGATTAGTTTTGAATGGGACAGGGCGAGCGTGATATTCTGATTGTTTAATTTGAGAAAATGGGGGTTTCCACCCGGACTTGGAAAGGAGAAGTCCTGACTTGCTGGAAAATATCTCTATAACTTTTGAATTTTGGCATCTATAACTCACTCTCGAACTGTCTAACCATCAACCCCTTTTCTGCCAAGAACTCCTTCACCTGCTTCACCGTATATTCCCCTCTATGAAACATACCCGCCCCCAGTGCGGCATCTGTCCTCGTTTTTGAAAACACTTCCTCAAAATGTCCTGGATTTCCAGCACCACTTGAAGCTATAACCGGTATGCTCACAGCATTCTTTACTTGATCGATCAGCTCTAGATCAAATCCACTATTCGTTCCATCTTTATCGATGCAATTTAGCAGGATTTCTCCAGCGCCCATTGCCTCCACTGCTTGAACCAATTCCACCACATCCATATCTCTTGTTTCTCGTCCACCTTTAATCGTGCAAGCATACCAGCATGCCCTCTCGCCATTCGGACCAGGAAATTTTGTTTCAACTGTATTGTGCTTCGTTTCGGCTACATTTGAGGTATAGACTCTTTTCGGATCCACACTGACTACAACCGCCTGGTTTCCATAAGCGCCCGAGATTTGCTCGATTGCTGTATTTCCAAAGAGCTTTCTCCCGTTTGCATAATATTCTTCCGCTGCAATTACAGCATCTGAGCCAATTGAAACCTTGTCCGCCCCGCTCTTGAAATACATGGTAGCAATTTCCAAGGCGGAGACTTTTGTCCCATCAGTATCGGTGGTATCTCTGATACCTCCTCCAATCGTGAGTGGAACAAATACTGTTTCTGAAGTCTTTCGTAATATTTCGAGCATCGGTAGGTCTGCAAGCGGGCAATCTCGAAAACTGGTAATGTTCAAGAATGTGACTTCATCAGCCCCTTGTTCATAGTATTTCCTGGCCATCTCAACTGGCTTTCCAAGATTTCTGACATTCCCTCCTGCGGTCTTTTCTCGTACATCGTATTGATCTCCTTTTGTCACAACTAGGTCGCCTTGATCGTTTGTTCGAACATCCAAGCACGCGATAACTCGCCTTGTCAGGCCCTCTTCAACAGCCTTGAGTCCTGCTACTGCCCCACTCTTTTTTGTACCATCCAGAAACGCCTTGATGACTCTTAAGCCAGCAACACCACTCTTCTCTGGGTGGAACTGTGTCGCCAGTATATTATCTTTTGCCACCGCACCAACGAATTCTTCATCGCCATAACGCGCTGTGGCAATAGTCCATCCTTGGCTCTCAAGCTCTCCTTGTTTATATGGCACTTTATATGCATGAACGTAATAGTATTTCGAGCTCGGTCTTAATCCATAAACTTGTTTGTCTGAAGTATTCGCACTGTTCCAACCAATATGAGGCACCGACTTCGAGCTATCATCGAATCGGTCGAGATGTCCTTTGATGAGCCCAAGACCCGGGACTGCTGGGTTTTCTGAAGAGCCTTCGAAAAGTACTTGCAGACCAACACAAATTGCCATAAACGGTTTTCCGGATTCGATATGTTTCCGTATCGCGGGGAGGTAACCTGCTAAGGAGAATTGGGTCATGCAGTGACCAAAGTGGCCGACACCGGGGAGGATGAGTTTCTGGAAGGGTATCGTCAGCCCTTCTTCATTTGTATAGAAATAGGCAAGATGGAGAAGCTAAGGAAGAATTCATATAGTTTTGCATTGCATAAAATTCAATACTTACATCCGCCTTTTCCACATCTTCTGGCGATTTAATCCATTCGACTGTGTACCCCACCTTCTCAATCGCATTGACTAGACTTCGCACGTTGCCGGCGACGTAATCTAGCAAATAAACTTTTTGCATCTTCGCCTGCGTCGAGGTGCCTGGGAGGTTAGCAACTGAGCAGAAAATAAATGTTTGCAAACGTGGGAAGTGCTTCAATGAGTCAACAAGGGAGTGGAAAATTACCCCGCGCTAAGTAAGGAATTCTGCCACTTTGAAGCTCACCGCCTTTCCCCCTTTTCATTTCTCTATAGTATTTTTGTATCCTTATATTTTATTTCGAGTGCTAGGCTTTCATGGTGAACCAATTTCTTGCAACCCTTGCAAAGAGGATAGGCCCCTCGTTGACGTAACCCGGCAATATTGTTCATATTATCTCCCTCAAGATTTTTATCACGTGCACTCGTCCCCCCTTTTACTCCGAGATCGGCTTTTTCATTTCCTCATAACAAGTACTCGGTCTGGCATTTCCTGCGCCAGGTTTCTAATCCAACCTATTATTAATATGTTACAGTATCGAAATCATTCGGCTTGGTGGACTGAAAAGTATATTATTGTTGCTGCAGCAAGTGGGTGTGTCCATGTTCTGCTGTGAGATTTTCAACCTAGAATACCAACTCAAAAGCCTCCACAATGAATTTAAATAAGATGAAAAGCGCAGACAAGTTATATTGCTCCCTAATGTCTCACAATACCAAGTAGAACAGCGCTCTGTTCGGAACCACTGGTGAATAGATCCGGGAGTTTAGAGGATAAACCCAATTTATTCAAACATAGAAATACGAAGTCAACGATTCTTCATAGCACGAGAATATTTGCCAAAAGTTAATTTTATTTGGTTCGATGTTAAACTCCGCCCGCAACCGTCATCTCATTGATTCCAGGCTGAGCAGGAGCCTGCTACTTACATTTCATTGAGGCTGCTTCTTTCAACTCTCTAGAAGCCTTCCACAGGACAAATATTAAATTACAAATTGGCTCGAATGGAGGTGGTTTGTATTTCACCCCGGCGTTGCCAAGCTCCTCGACTTCATAGCACAGCGTTTTCTTTAGCATCCCAATCCACCATGAGCACTTGAATGATATTTGGGGAACCCATTCCGAGAAAAAACCACTAATTGAATTATACGAATATTCTAGCTGCGGTTCGTTTTCGTAGTCCCAAATTTTGTAAGGCTTCGAATGATGATGTAGCCGGGCTGCTGCGAACCTCCTGTGTATCCTCTTCCACCGTTTTCGCGGACCATGTCTCAAAACTACACCGAACACTTGAAAACCATCAAATAACTACTAAATATAAATACTACACAAATGGCCAGAGCAGAGAGGCGATAAAGAGGTTTAATGATAAACAAATTTGCGATTTCTATGCACGATAATTTATGGAAATCGCGTTCCAAAAAACCATCTAGTCAAGGGGTCAGGAAATGCCAAGACCGCAAGCGAGGTCAGTCAACGACATCGTATTCGAAGACCACACTTCCCTGCATCATCCACCCTATACTGTATCATTTTTGCTGGAGAGAAATGTTTCTTAGATCCAGAAAAATATACAGTGGTGCAAATAAATACATTGCATTGGAAAAAAGATGTAACTCTGCAATTCTAAGTTTTGACATCTGGGAGTTTGGGTTTGAGCGAGGACCCTCATGCAGCGTAATATATTTAAAAACAAAAGAGTAGCAAGAAAGCGATATTGAGTATGTCGTTTCAATCTGAATTCTGGTCTGCTGGTTTTGGGTATTTACATGAAAGTCAATTGTAGATATCGTGAGAGCACTGCTCTTTCACAGGCAATGGGGATGACAAACAAATGTTCTATTGAATAATCTTGTAAATTCACAATAAACCAGCACATAAGACACCAAACACAATTTTTTTGTCTTTTAGCTGTTCAGATATTACTGTCCTTGGATGTTGAGCATCCACTTGGGCTTGTTCGTTCTCTGCTAGAGGGTCGCATGGAGAACAAAACAACGGACGCCAGCAGCAGGACATCACCAATTAAACCTTTATCAGACGTAATAACTATCTCTTGCAGTATTTAATCTCACGGTTAAACAAAATGGCCGTTGTGTTCTAGTGCGGTTGTACAGTTGCATGGTGTCTGAGGGTTGGTGAATGTGCGTGTCTAGCAACCACTAGACAAATTCTATTCTAAGAATCTCGGAATAGCATCAAACAACAACTTATTAGAGCATCGATTACTAAGAGACCGCCGAGACACTAGCGTCAATCTCAAGTATTCTTGTCAACATGTCGCCGCTTGCAAATTTCGTTGTTTCTTTACCCATCAACAACGACAGCATCAACGACGACATGGGCAACAAGATTGCCTTCGGCCGAAAGGCCAAGGAGAGCTCCATCGCTCCCACACCAACCTCGCCTTCGCCTTCGCCTTCGCCTTCGCCCTCGCCCGCTCCGCCCTCCCCACCTCCACCACCCATCCCACCAAAGGTCAGCCCTAAACCACTTCTCATCCGTTCAACTGCGCAACTGACTGACTGATCAAAGAATCCATTGAGAGCATTGAACATGGATCCTTTGCAGAAGAGAATCACGGAGCTTGAGGCGGCTCGCGCCCAACCTCCACCATCACCGCGGTCCCTCCACCAAGAATTCAATGCAATGACGCGCAAGAGCAAAGGTGGCAAGCGATTGATTAGAGCTTGCTACGGCGCAGGCAAATGCGAGAATTACCTCTGCGACCACTCATATGCCATACCATAGTAAGTTCTTTGGGCATTCGATCTACGCGAAGGTGAGAGCGCGTCAGATACGGGACGCGATGGCTAACACGAGATGGTTATAGCACACCCAGCCCAGAAGAAGAGGAGAAAAACAGCAAGATACAAGCTTTGATGATGGCGAGATGTGAGCAGGAAGGGTATCCCGTCTCGGACGCTTACGCGCGAAGCTTCTTGCAAAAGCACGACTGGATAATTGTTCATGCTCTCCAGGACTTAAAGAGCGACATTGACTCTCGTGAGCGCTTTTCCCTTTCCTATTTTACTTTGCTTTGACATCGTCGTCTTCGATCTTTTCTTCGAGGTTCCTGTCTCGTCAAAGGTGAAGTCGACAAAACACGTGATACAGTCTCGCTAACATGTCAACAGGAGAGGCCGCCCTTCAGAACTCTGGAAGAATCGCATGGGAGCAAGAAAAGAGCCTCGCAGAAGCGAAACCCAGACACGTCGGCAAGGCAACCAACCGATCTGTCGCGCCTTTAGCTACCCGTGATCAACTACTCAAATTTATTGAAGAAGACGACAGCTGCTTGCAAGAGGTAGCAGAAAAAGGATGGCAGTCTAGATATGGCAAGATTCTGAAAGAACAATACAAGTCTCAGGAGGACAAAAACAAATGCTTCGGCGTTTACGTCGGCGAGGCAAACTGCCGCAGTGCTCGAGCTGTTTACTACAACTCAGTCAAGAGCGAAGATATATCTCAAGACGAATTGAATTGCTTGATGGAGAAATGGGACGAAGCCAACCGTGGCAAGGAGGAGTATACAGGTGTGAGCGTCGGACACAACCTTGCACGCTTTAACAAGACAGATCCTTCTCTTGAGCCTGACCCGTCGAATGTTCAACAATCAGCGGTAAATGATAACGTTGAGGACGAAGACGAAGATAGTTCAGAAGAGGATGGTGAGGGTTCAGACAATGAGGAATATGACGATGATTATGCTGCCGATGAGGAGTTGGATTCTAACATCCAGAAGGGCAACCCAAAGCTTACGGAGGTATTTCAAGGTTCCCAGCTCCAAGTTCTTGTTTTATACTAATATATGCAGTCCATCGAGCTTCAAATCCAAGGTTCCGTAGCCGACTTCGACCCCCAGAGCCCCGTATTCCCTGCATACCTTGGCATTGATCCTGGTTCCAGCACAATACATCATTGCAATGACAGTGTTCCTTCTTTGGAAAACCATCCTCAGATTCAGAAGATGCGACAACAAGTTGACGACATGAAAGCCTTCGCCAATAGCCTTCCCCAAGAGCAACGAAAGTCATTTATGGATCTAGTAAAAACCCAGGAAGATGGTCTCAAAGCTTTGTACGACGATTTGACCGACTTCCGAATGGGCATGCAAGCCATGAGCGAAGTTTTGGACAACCAAAAGTACATGCTATCCCGTGCTGATACCAAGGTTTCCAGATCAATTAAGACGTCTGGCGAAGATGCTCACAAGTCTATGGACTTGAAGAGAAATGTGCAACAACCCAAGGCTAACTGTGGCGAATCTTCTAAGACTGCCAGCACTGGAAAAGGTTATTACGATTCAGCTGGCTGTCTTTACAACCCGGGTGCTGAAAAGAATGGAGAGTCTAGCAAGTCGCAAACTTCCTTGTCGAGCATTTCCGGTATCCATCCCAGTGAGATTGGCGAACTCGATGAGATGACCAGAGATATTCCAAAGACTTCTAGTTTTCAAGAACACCTCGATCCCGAGCCTCAACAAGCTTTGGGGGGAAATATGTTGCAGAGTGAGGAGAAGGGCCTTGACCAGGATGGTGAGGAGGACGATGGTATCATCCGAAAGGTCAAGGGCAAAGGAATTATGAAGGCGGCAGGAGTCGTCGTGCGCAAGATGAAGCAACCTAGAAAGCTTTCCGAATCTCTCCTCAAGCGGCTTCAAAAGTCGAAGATTGATGACAAGCTCAGACAAATTGGGGAGCAAGTTTTCGACGATGAACTCGAGGGCTCCTCTGATGATACGGATCAAACAGTCGAGTCCGCCGAGAGCGAGCCCAGTGTACCTTTGGAGCCGGATGAGAGGAACCAGTATGAAGGTGGTGTTATTCAAAATATCGCTGAGACATCTGATGAAGCTGGCGTTGCGACTGAGACTGATGAGTCTGACAACCAGTCCGAGCGAGTTAATGAGGTTGCCGAGGAATGCACATGTTTCCCCCAGGCAAAGACCACATTTCAGAGAGATGGTGTAACTTGCGACGTCGAGGCTGAGGTCGAGAAGATGTTAAGTGATCCTCGTGCTAATCGTCCTGCTGAAAAGAAGGCCGAGAGCAAGCCTCGAGAGAAATTGAGCCCCAAAGAAATCGAGGAAGAAGTGAAGGCCTGGCATGATCAATTTGATAAATTCACGTAAGGATTCTTCATATTGCTGATATTTGGAAACGGCTAACAGTCAAGCAGTCTCAATTTATTCAACGAATGCCTCGACTTTCATGGACATATGGAATTACAAATCATCATGAATGACGATAAAACCTTCTCTGAGTTCTCCAAAGAGACCGGCATCACAAATGTCAACGCAATCCGCTGTGTTCTGGGAATGTGCGGAAACAACGTAGGCCACGCCATCGTGATATACGCCAAATTGCATCGTGCCATTGGCAAATATTTCGCAAACTTGGGTATTAAGAGAGCTAAGTTGTCCGACTATGAGAACATGATGATTCGCTTCAATGGATATCTTTGGACACTCAGGCATATCATGAATGGAGGACGTATGTCGGACTTCGACTAAAGCCCCCTTTGCTCTAGTTCGACCGCTACACGTTGGAACTCGCCACCCTTGTGTTTGGGTTAGAGCAACTTCTGGATGCATTTTTAGGGCGAACACCGAGTAGGATCTAGCGAGGCTTTGGAAACACATGCAGAATGGTGGTCGTTTAGTGACATGGTCCTGGATTATGGCGCTATTGGACAGCCTGGTGATGAGCCTTGTGCTCTTGTGTTTGCTTGATTTTCTGTCGATCTGAGCTTCTTTCCGTTTTCCTGCAAAAATTAGTTGGCCGAGATGCGCTTCTGCATTGCGGAAGAGGCAGACATGCATATGTAGAATTAGGCAGACATGTTCATCGTCAAGATAAGCTCCGCTAGGAGGCAATTGAGAAATATTTCACAGCCTCGCTGAAAGTAAGACGACAGTGGTGTTGCTTTTCTAGATCGTGATTGGAGTGTTTGTGACACAAGAAGTGCTGCTGAAACATGCCGACAGTATGCGGTGTGGAGTGAGGCTTTGAAGTTGATGAGTGAGGTCTGAAGAGGCCAAACGGTGTTACCAGGTGGAGGCTGAGCCATTTCGCTTATTTTAATGGGATTACGGCAGGTTACAGAGCTAATTACCGTCAAAACTGCTGAATACTTAATGGAGCACAGACCATGAAGCTCGAATTTTTTTTTGGATTAAAGTTGCGCAATGACTTGCCGTACTGCCATGGAATTCTCCCTCCGCAGTTCACCCTCCGCCCACCGGGTTCCACCGAGACTACAATTCAGCTCTTCAAATCTTACTCTATTCACGCATCACTTTATAAATTTTAATACTATAGAATTGTGGCCTATTCTCCTCTCTTGTTTTTGGGTGTGGATCAGTCAGACTGCCTTGTGGCAAAGCCCGTTGGGTATTACTAAAACTTCGCCTTTTTCCTCCCGTCTGCGGCGTGCGGCTCTACCACAAAATCTGCTTCTCATGTGAATCATCCGTTGCGACCCCTCTCGTGCGTCATCGGTCAGGGCTGCATCTAGAAGCTTGGGGTTAGGCCGCAGCGAAAAAAAGTTGGCTTGAGAAGACATGGATGGTATCTTCAGCTTGGGTGCAAAGGAAAATAATGTCTGTTGGTGGGCAGTTGGCTCTGCTGCAGGAATATTGCGCCTGATATCGCGCCTGGTTGGATGTTTCCTTGCTTGAGATCGCTTTTGGCTGCCAACTTGTTAGAATAGAATGTTGCTCTGAGAATGGGCTGCGACGTGTCAACACATATCCGCACATAATAAGCTTTATTCGAAGAACCTGCTTGAGTAACTCCTGAGTATCTCTTCGAGACCACACCCCCTTGGTTGTTCGTATTCTCCCGTTGCCGCTGTCACCGTGTTGTTGCCAAGAGCCACAGAACAAACAATTTCCTCGCCGTCCATCTGACGCAAGAATCACACGCTTACCGAGCCCACACCAACATCCTCGAACTCCAAGGCCGGACCCGCGCAACCATCACTGGCCCATCACGAGATGCACTGCGCTGATGCTGCATAAGGCTGCCGACACAGCAGAAACCTTACCAGTCTAGCTCCGGCTTGCGAGGGGCAATAAGAAGAGGCTTGCAACATCAGACAAGGCTTGCCCACCTTCTCTACAAATCCCCAGCCGACCCCACCAACTTCTCATCATCTGCCCAAAACTGACAGCAAACACCACTTTCCTCGTATCAAGACCCACACGTACAAATAGCTCTATCTGCCTTAGGGCATCGTCGAACTATCGAAGACCTACAACTACAACATCAACATCGCCTTACCTCGTCATGCCGGAAGTCACAAGAGAGAGAGTAGTCCGGAGTTATGGTGGAAAAGATCGTGACGACTATTCCTCAGATGATGATCGGTCATCTTATGGTCGCGACCGCGCAGGCGGCTCATCATACCGTACAGTCCAACGTTACCGGGTAGCACCTGGGAGAGACAGAGTCGAAGAGATTGAAGACGATCGCCGTTCCTCCCATCTCGAAATTGTTCCCAGATCTGGCGAGCGCATAGAAGTCGACCGCCGCAGCGAGCGCTTCGCTGAGAGACCAGAACGGCCTCGATCTGCTGTCGACATTCGCCCACAATCCACATTCATCGAGCGCGACCGTGTTATTGAGCGCGAGAGAGAACCTTTCCGTGAACCTTTCCGTGAACCTTTTCGCGAACCGGAGCGTGAACGTGAGCGCACTCGAACCGTTGTCTATGAACGGGAAAGCCCGCGCGAGCCAGACTCTCGAAGGCCTTGGGAGCGTACTCCCGCCAGACCTTGGGAATCGGAACGGGACGTACGGGAGACTGATGTCAGAATAGAAAAGCGCACTACCGAACGTCGGGAGGAGCCATATGAGCTCGAGAGGGTTCAGAGAGAAATCGAGTATTTCGATCGACCAGAGCCTCCGCCCCAACCTATTATCATCCGCCAACGAGCACCAGAACCTCAACAGATTATCGTTCAAGAAGCCCCTCCTCTAGCCCCTATCGTTCTTCCTCGCGAGGAGCAAGGTTTTGAAGTTGTCCGGCGAACCGAAGTTCAGCAAGAGGTAGCACGACCGGAACCCAGAAGAGAGGAGGAAGATTACTACTATCGACGAGATGTTCGCGAAGGCCCAAGAAGAGACGAAGACTTTGCAATGACAAAATTTGATCGTCGGGAAATTCGTCCTCGAGATTCAGTCAGTGATGGCGAATACAGCGATTCGTCCGATTATATTGTGCGAAGACGAATCATCAGACGTCGCAGTCGAAGTAACAGTTCGCATCATCACAAACGACATCTGGCTGAAGGAGCATTGGCTGGAGCTGGAGTGGCGGCTTTGGTAGCAAATCACCGCGACAAGACAGGAAGTGGCCCTGAGCACCGTGGGAGACAGGTTGCAGGAGGAGCTGCTCTTGGCGCTTTGGGTGCTGAAGTTATCACAAGGGCCCGAAGTCGCTATCGCGAGCACCGAGAAGATAGGAGTCGATCGAGATCAAGCAGTAGACATTCCCATACCAAGCTAAAAACTGCTATAGGTCTCGCTGCTGCTGGTCTCGCCGCTGCGGCGGCTGCCAAATATGTTTCAAATAGAAACGCCAACAAAGAAGAACTTGGCCGAGGACGCAGTCGGACCAGGAGTGTATCTAGACGTCGTGGTTCCAGCTACGATTCTGACTACGATAGCCGGACACGATCCAGAAGCAAACATCGCGATCCCAAGCACCGATCGGCTTCGATTGCCAAAGCTGCTGCGGGCACAGCTGCAGTAGCAGGTGTAATTGAGCATTTCCGCAACAAGTCTCGGAAGAGAAGTGGCGAGAGATCTAAATCGAGAATTCGGACAGGCGCAGAAATTGCAGGCGCAGGTCTAGCCGGAGCAGCCGTTGCTGGCTTATACGAGAATAAGAAGGCCAAGGATGAAGAACGTGAAGAAGGACATAGGAGGGAGCGGAGAAGAAGCAGGTCGAGAGCCAGATCTGTTGGCGCTTATTCTGATCCTGGTGTTGACCCAGAGTTAGGCATGGTTCAGTACGGTACTGATCCTGTATACACCCAACATACAACGACCTATCGCGAATACGATCGAGGTAGTCGATCTCGAAGCCGATCTCATCGCCACCGACATTCCTCGGACTCTGACGATCAGAGACGTACATCCCGAAGTCGAAGCCGGGTTCGAGATATTGCTGCTGGCGCTGCTACAACTGCGGCAGCAGCAATCGGCATCAAGCAGTACCAGAAGAGAAAGGAGAAGAAGGAAGCTGAGCGCGAGAGGGAACGCAGACGTGAGGACCCCCAGCACTCAAGATCTCGTTCTCGTTCTCGATCCGCATCGTCCATCAGAACTAGCTTGGGAAGAAGGTTGTCAAACTTAATCCCCAAGCAGTGATGCAGGTCTTTGCGTTCTGTATATAACGTTGATTTTCAGCCGTTGTGTGGATCTCTTCAGTCATACTAACGCCAAACGACCAGGTTACGAGGAAGAACCCAGCTCAAATAACTATTACGCTCGCGACTATCCTGATGATGGATATTCTCCTTCTCCTCCGCACGCCTCGGGTGGATCATATTATCCCCAGAACAACCAATTCCCCCCTCCTCCTGCTCCTGCTTCTGGGTTCACTCAAAACCCTAATATTTCAACGCCAAATGTTGCTCAGCCTCCAATTCCGCCCTACAATCCCGCAGACTACGCAGGCCAACCTCCCCACGACGGTCATGGATACCCACCAGCAGCACCAAGAGCAGGTGACAATGTGAGTCCAAATAATAATCTACCTCATTTGTCTCCTGCCACAAGCGTACCAAATGTGCACCCGTCAGCTGCTGCGACGAACATCCCATATTTTCCACCACCCCCAGCCGTTCCCTTTTCAGAGGAGCCAAGAAATGCGGAGGGTGCGTGCTAAACTATTCCAAGTTCTTTGAGTTTGGTCCATTTCAAATGTGTGATGCTGGACGATAAACTGACGTTTCTCCGTAGCCGGTGTAATTTACACACCTCCTTCATCACCCGAACCCGAGCTTCCACATAACAAGTCTGTCATGTTTGCTCCTTTATCGCCTACCTCTTCTCATCGCCTTGCTATGATTCGTAAAACCCAAGGCGAAAATCAAAATTCGTCGTCTCACCCCGATAGCATTCTTTCATCCTCGACTTCTCAAGATGCTCATATCCCCGAACCTCCAACAGACCATGTATATGATACATCTGAATCCTCTCTTTATGACTCGGAACCTCGTCGCGCGTCGCACCGCCGTAGAAGTTCGATCCAAGCTCAAATCGTCCAAATCAACCAAGCAGACATCGACGACGACATAGAAACCCTAGTCGAAGTCCTTCCCCTGATTCAAGCAGTGGCGAAACCGAAGTTCTTCCGGATAGATTTGACGCTGATGGGCGGCTGATAGAGAGAGGTCACTCTGGTAGAAGGGAAGGTGAAAGCGAGATGGTGGAGAGGATTATTCATAATTTTGGAGATGTGGTTGAGGGGCAAAAAACTTGGAAAGATTTGCTGAGGGACATCGTCGAAACCACCCGTAACGCAGATTCTGGGTCTGATCGGAGTGAAAGAATCTCTTCTCGTCGCCGTCGATAATTTCATTACTTGTATTTTGCGATTTGATTTCTTTGAATTTTGGCTGAGCGAGATCGTTTATTTGACCGCATTTCATGATATTTATGAAGTAACGAGAGGTTTTCGGACGAAATGATGATGATGAATTTCCTTAGAACTAGTCAGATATATTAAGTAGAGCAACTCTGAAGCATACATTGAAGTAATGCAAGATATTTAATGCCAAAGCTGTGTGCAAGACGTTGGTATCTGGGAATGTGCAGTGATGGTAAGACCTTTAAAGGTAAGATGCACCTTCATGCCCGGTTTTAGACTAGCGCTGTAGGAGCTACCTTACCACGTGACTCAGCCTTGTCAACTTTTTAGGTGACCGCGTCGAAGACCGATTTCCAGCAATTCAAAATCAACTTCACCACACCCGCCATTATGTCTGGACGACGCGACTTCTTAAATCAGCCCGCGCCTGAAAATTATGTTGCTGGTCTTGGTCGTGGTGCAACTGGATTCAC